>JAQGBT010000498.1:0-50678 GCA_034698585.1 Disparrhopalites patrizii
AAAGAGAGAGAAAGAGAGTGAAAGAGAGAGAAAGAGAGAGAAACAGAGAGAAAGAGAGAGAAAGAGAGAGAGAGAGAGAGCGGTTGGCGAGGGTAAAGAAAAAAGGGATGATCCTGGTTTATGTCTTAACATTACTAATGCGGTCTCCTGCGATCCTGGAGAGAGAAAAAAAGGGTTACTTGTGTGTGTATATAGAATTGGTCATTCGAAATCAATTACATTTAAACGGTCTGCATATAAATGAGAGATTAGCATAATTAATAGCATTTGCGGACCAGTCCATGACAGAGGAGGTACATAACATGAGAAAATGTACTGGTAACAACAGTGTCCTGTTAAAGAAGTGCCTTTCAATATACATCAAAAAGGGATTTGTTATGCTGATTATGATGAACTTTGTAACAAATGTAAATCTTCCACCACCTTCAGAGGTGAATCCTTAAATCGGTTTTAAGAACTGGTCGTACTGTATAGAGGACATACACACATGTGTAAGGGTAATATATAGTAGTAGAGACATTACATACGTAAATTTCCCTTGTGACTATGGCTCCATCGTAAAGAAAAAGGGCTTGTTCTTCCCTTCGTGTGTGCTCGGGTAGCGGCATAGGAGAAGAAAAAATTAACTCTTAATAACAATAACAAGATGGGACCTTCCCTGTTTTTGAAATGGGGGAGGTGTACGTATGTATGTACGTGCATAAAAAAATGGGGAGATCACATTACTCATTTTCTAGAGGGTTTCGCGTTTTTTTTCCTTCGTAATCTCCCAGAAGAATTGAGGATGATGTTGATTAGGATGATGTTCCTTGATATTTAAATTCTTTATAAGGTCTCAGGGGATCCCTTTATATGTATTAAGAACATTATGTATGGAGGTGGTTGGACGGGTATTATCCGAGATTTGTATGTTTTTTTTTTTTGCGTGGTCCCACATTACCAAGTCTAAGTACCTGCGTACAGGGATGAGGCAGTGATTTAAGAGAGAAAAAAATCTTCCTTCCCCACATCTTTCTTGAAATAACATTAACTACTGGAATGAAAAAGATAAGATTAATTGTTCCAGTAAAGTGGTGGCCATTGTAATCAATCAAAAAAAGTATTTTTTCGCAACATATGGGACGTGGAAAATTTGAGGATCCTAATGTTGAAACCGGATTATGGAATAGTAATGCAAATTCTTTTTTTTTTCTTCTCTCATCCCTTTTAAATATATGCGACTTTCTACATGCATCAATTCCTTCCAAGCGGAGACTTAAATGTCAAGGTGTTTTTTCCCTTCTTCTGTACGCATTCTCTCACTTTTGTAGATTCCGAAGACATTTTGTGAAAAGTACCAAATTTTTTTTTCACACATACCCGTTTTACACGTGAAAAAACGGATTGCTTCTTTACAACCAAAAGATTTGTTTTCCCCCTAAAAAAAATCCTCCTAGCCTGTTCTTTTCTCCTCAATTTCTCCCCTTTATCGCAGGGGTGCATGTGTAAGAAAAATTAAACCAACACACTTAAACTTGAGGCAAAAGTTTGAAGCAGTTTTTTTTTCTACACGCATAGGACAACGTGAGGGAATTTTTTTTTATTGCGTTCATTTTACTAGTAGTACAGAAGATGCGTGTTTATGTATACCTTTGATGGAGACTGGGCACAGTGTATTAAAGTTTAGTAGTTTCTTGCTGTTGTTGTTGTACAGATCATAAATTAAAACATTTTTTTTTACCAAAAAGCATCATCTGGTCCTGTAATTATTCTGTCTTGGGAATGATTATTTCATCGCTCATGACTTGAGAGGAGAGAGAGCTAACAAACTGGATGTACATAATACACACGGCCATTTATTTACTCTAGGCTTTGGTGAGCTTCATTATTGCCAAAAAATTGATAAATCATTACGCAGCTTTCTTCTCTCTCTCATCATCTTCTTCTTCTATAGCTTTCTACACAACGGAACGAAAGAGGAAATAATTGCGTAGATTTATCTATTCTTCTCCCTACCAAGTATTTTGTCTGGGAGAAGAGCAAGAATCTCACAGATGGGATTGAGGAGTCAACCCGAGAGAGAGAGAGAGACAGAGAGAGAAGAGGAACACAGAAAGAAAAAAAACGACGGATGGTGAGAAAGAAACCAGTCAATTATTTACATATACAACCTCTACTTATAAAAATACCGCACTAAAAAATTATTTTTCAATTTTCAATGCATATTAAAGCTTCTCAGGCCCAGGCAGGAATTGTAGATCCGCATTGAGGAACTTTTTCTTCTTCTTCTTCTACCTTTCATTTGCTACCACATGCATGTCTGAGAAAACAGGAGTGATAAATCAATACTAGTAGTACCCTTTGATGGTATTTAACTTTAATAATGATTATAATTTCCTATTTTAATTCATGGTCAAGAAAAATCAACAAATGGTTAATTATGAACTAATTGCACACACATTTCAATTTGATCTCCATTCTTTTTCTTCTCTCCTTCCTCTTTTTGCGAATTCCTTTTGACGAAAATTTCAATTATCCCTAGTATAAACCAATTGTAGGTCTCAACAAGAGACAAAAGTATAGGGTTGGCTTTCTTAATGTTGCCCTCCCTCCTTGTGTATTAAAAAAAATAAGTCCACCACCATACGCGTAATAACCACTTGAGTACCCAGTCAAGAAAGCGTTTAGAAATACTGCAAATCGACACTAATTTATTCACACATGAACTTTTCTCTCCCATACATATGCATACAACAAGAGTACAGATGGTACAGTTGCAAAAGAATGGGGAACACTTTTTTTTAAGATTTGTTTTTCAAAAAAAGTCTTGATCACTTTTTGGAGGCGTTCTCACACAAAATCCGGAATGTCCTGAAATATTAGTATCTGTATAGAGGAAAGTATCAATAAAAAATCTGTTTGAAGTTTAACGAGGTTCATGTCATCTTGATTTATCGTTGTGAAAGAAAAACCAGATCATTTGCGCAATTTTTTTCCCCATCCCCATAATATACATACATTCTTCGTCCTTTTCCTCTCTTTCCCCTTAATTTGTTGTCCCTCCTGATTTCTAGTAGTTTTTTATGGACACACAGGGAGAGCATAAATGATAAAGATGTGCAATTACTCATATTATATATAGATCCCTGCTCCTTCGGGCAATTACATACATCCAATCCGATTAGCTACTTATACCCCCTACAAAATCCCAGCAATTTGAATTCCTATGAGATTAAGCTTAATCATGGCTATAAGCTGTGGACAAGCTGACCAAAACAAATAATTTATATTGTTATTACCAGTGCTATTTTCTCCCTTATTCAAAGGGGTTACTACAAGGAGCTGATAAATCCTTTTTTTTTGTCCCTCCTTCCACATTACATGCAAAGTACACGCAGTGACTGCTGGCCTTGCGATATCTATTTATGGGTGATGTCATTTTATGTCAACAAAACTTTAACATCTATAAACTTCTTATACAGTATATAATAGTTGAGAAAGGGGAAGAGAGGCTTTTTTTTTTTACAAGTATACATTCTCTTCTTTTTCAAAGATCGTCCCTATTTCCTCGACCCAGGAAAGGTGCCGTCAACCCAAACCACGGAGGGATTTCCGTGGTACGTGCAAGGCACGTTCTCTGGGAAGTGCCATCCTTCAAGCCATGCTGTGACATTAGGATTAGGAGAATATCACACTTTTTCTTATCCTTCAATCAGATGCCGTATATATACATGTAAAACTATAGGTTCCCTCGTCTAAAAAAAAAATTGTTCACAAATTTATGAGTCTTTTGAGGCGACAAGTATTCCTATTTCAACCATGCTTGTCGGGAAAACGCATGTTCTCTAATTTCCTTTCCACTGTTTGTCTTCAGGATTATAATTTGTAGGGACAAAACTGACGTACTAATAAAACAAGAACAATTTTTAAGCATTATAGTATGGCATTTGTGTGGGAAAGTATTATCGACCAAGGACGAGGAAGGAAGAATATCCCAGGATAATTTTCCTTATAGCATTTTCATATTTTTCCTTGTTATAAAAAAAAGATTGTGTACGTAATACTAGTAGATAATTTTGAATAAAAAAGGATTTGTATTTTAATTTCCTGCAAGATCAATCCGTCGAGGATTCAAGGCATTGTTGTGCATACAAAACCATCGAAACAATTTTGCATGCATACGCAGGATTTTAACCTCCCTGTCACCAAAGCCTCTGTCTCTGGTCAATGTGCAGACCCTGACAGGATCGTGTGTGCGCGGATACGACTAATAATAATGACACTGCACGAACTGGAGAGAAAAAAAAATCTTTACGATTGTGTACTTATTATTGGCCATGCTTGAACATGCAGGCCATTAGTATTATTGAGTGACAGGGAGGAGGCCCCGCAAAAGGAAAATTCACTGCTTCTTCCATCTGTGAAAAACCACACTCTTTTGCACAAAGACTAACTTATCGTTAGTGCTGCACATTCTATGAATATGGTGTAGGAATAAATTTAGAGAGAGAGAAAAAAAACGTATCAGTGCATATTCATGCTCTTTCACTGAACTCAGTATGGACTTAAAAGAACAAAACAACTTTTTTTCTCTCTCTCTTTATTTTTCTCCCTGCAGATGCAGAGGTGTAGGCACTGGTACAATGTGTGCATTTTTTTTTTTTGGATCAACAAACACGAGAGAAACCTAAAGCTACTATATTGTTGTGCGCATTAATACAAATCTGAAACAGTGTAACTCCATGCATGTCATTTTCTGCTTTTTTTTCTCTCTCTCTTTCTCTCACAGTGGATAGAGTTCAATTTTTTTTTCTCTCTACAAGATCTTCACTCTTTTTTAACCGCACGTAGTACACACATTAATGCAGTGCCACGCAAGGAGAAGTCAACCTATGTTAATTTCTTTTAAAGCAACTTGACGCTCCCTCTAATAAACTTGTGGTGTTAGTTGGTAAACTGAGTTTAAAACCCGAGAGAGAGAGAGAGAGAGAGAGAGAGATGTGAAAAAAATAAATGTGCTCACTCTGTGAGTCAAACCACGGCATGGTTTTCCAATTCTATTATCTGTCCAACTCTATAAATAATTATATGTACACCTTCACATTCTTCCATGCATCATCCTCCTCTTTTCTTCCTTCTCCATCACATCACACTCATCCTCTCTGGTTAGTTGGGAGAGAGGAGAGAGAGAAAAAAATATATTTTTTAGGACAACTTTTACGACGACTAAATGGTGAAGGCAGAGAGAGAGAGAGAGAGAGAGAGAGTTGGAGCAGTGAAAAACCTTGCGCACATTTGTATGTACAATAATAATATAATAATCATCCTAACCAACTTGTGCTCCTTCTATACAACTACTTTTTATATGACGATTACTACTAGAAACTTATACATTTATTATTACTACTTACTACTACTACGACGACGACGACGACAACAACCGCGCTGGTTAGTAATAGTAAATAGTAGTACTCGTACTACGTAGTATCACTACCCTTACTTACTAAAATAAATACATTTGCAACATGTCACTTAGTGAACAAATAGAGGGGAAAATTGTAAATAGACTTTTTTTTTCAAACTGTGGGAATAATAGCGCCAACTCTTTTCTTTTTTTATCCTTTAACTACATTGAACTATAATGTGTTCTTTAGTTTTTTTTTTTAATATTCTCTTGCTTCCTTTTTACGTGCTCTAGCTTTGTCTCTATAACTCTTGTCGTTTGTCCCTTTCTCCCTTTTTCAGGCTGCTGTCGTTCTCTCGTTTTTTCGCTCTATCTCTCTCGCTGTTTTTTCTTTCTCTCGTCCCGTTTTCTCTCCCGGTTTTTTCTCTCTCCAGGTTTTTTTCTCTCTCTATATATATTTCTCTCTCCTCTTGTCTGTTTTGATCTCTCTTGCTCCCTCTTTGACAAGGATTTTAATAGCTTACAAATAGTGACAGCATATAAAGTTAAGTAGAACTTAAGGATGAAGAGTTTAAGTTGAGGTTGTAAAAAAAAAAAGAGGTAGGGAAAAAAGGGGGGAGAGTGCGATTAAAAGTTGTATTTACACGTACGCAAAAAAAAAAGAAAGAAGAATCGTGGTGTATGCGTATGTAAAGGGGGAAAGGATAGCAATTAGCAAGTGGTTTGAGTGTGCCTTTCTTTCGTCATTACTAATGCTTCTCGTCACTCACATTCATGTTTATTATTATATTTACCCTCCTTCTCCCCATGCACTTGTGTGTACCTAGTATTTGACAAGAAGCTTCATGGAAGAGGCGATAATAATTGTAGTAAAAAAAATTCTACCCTCTTCTGCACTGTCTCTCTCTCTCTCTCTCTCTCTCTCTCTCTGATTCTCTCAGCTCCAATTGTCCCTGATCGCAACCTGTTCGTATTTATGCAATGGAACAATTACCATTGTAGATTATATGCACACACGGAGACAAGAACGGAGCCATTCTTTTTTTTTTTATTAGTTTGCACTCAGCTACCAGTTAATTTTGCCTTTGGTCCTAATTGATTACAAGTACCAGTAACTTCCCCAATAATTTATTACCCTGCTCTTTATTTTCTTTCTTTCTCTCTCTCTCTCCTTCTCTAGCTATTACAGAGCTTCCTCCACATAATACTGTATGAAATATATGACTATCAATGTAATGACTGTCAATTTTATTTCCTTCATTTGAGTTTTATTTTTAGATCCGTCTTCCCCCTAAACACGTATCTGTTTCCTACTCCGTCACACACACAATAGAAATTGGTTGTAAGTTAGTAATAGTAAAATAGGATTTACTATCTTGTCACTTCTGGGAGTACATATTACAGAGCAGAGAGAATGTGAGTGTACTGTGCAGAGCTGTATCAAATTTTCCTTTGTTGATAAAAAAAAAAAATGGAAGCATCAGCAACCAAAAACTTCTTTACTACCACCAAGGATGAGTCCATTTGTGTGTGTAAATTGTACGCATTTAGTAAATCTATCTCAAAACAGACAAGTAGGCTGTATAAATGATTTTTTTTTCGGAGAGTTACACAGAGAGGAGAAAAAAAGGGAGAGAGAATATAAATAAACAGCATTGTGGCATGTGTACCCCATTCGAGATGGTCAACTCTGCTGTGGTTGGATAAACTTCCATGTACAATATTACTGCACAGAATTTTATTAAAGAATCATAAATTTTTTTCTCTCACTTACATCTATATAACATATCCTTTATTAGAGTTACAAAGACCATAAATATATAGCCAGAGATGTTATTTAAACTAATAGAGTAATGTTACTTTCGACCGGGTACTTTCCTCCATAGAGAGTAACGTCCAAGGCAGCCAAGGGGGGAAAGGGGAGAGTTGAGAGCACACGAAATGTGTATGTAAGTCAACGTCTACGTATAATTATGACTATTATTTTTATATAATACTCTTATCATAAAAAAGGAGAGAAACAGAGAGGGGAAAGACCAGAGGATGGTGAGTGTGTGCGTCGTACAAAAAATGCAACTTAATTCACATTTAGTACCATTTAAGTACCATACATGTACTTCCCGTGCAATGGCATTATTGATACCCTTTTGTATTTTTTTTTTCGGGACAAGAAACCACTTTTCGATACATGAAATAGTAGCATATTACTAAAGAGGAGTAAGATGGCATAGTCATGGGGAAAATGATGCGGTGCGTGTCAAACAACGTCCTAGTTCTAATCCAGAGAGAAAAAACACTGTGATATGTGTATATTAGTCTATTCCATAGCCAGAAGAAGTATCCCATACATGGAAATTTGTGGCATGTAGTACTTTTTCCGCCGCTCAAATACTACCATGTCAAAGGGTTAACTCTACGATGAAGGAAGGAGGGAGAATATGTGGGATGCAAAAAAAAAAAAATATGTATATATACATATACATGAATGTTTGCATAAGCTGGTGATAATATCCTGTTATTAAATCTCCAACTGCTTTATTTGGGTCATTTGCCCCCAGTCAAGTAATGATGATGGTGATAAGCATTGTGGCCGTGATGGTATGGTGGTTCTTTTTTACATTGGAATATATATACAGACACAGTACCAGCATTTCCAGCAAGCCCATTTACACTCCACTGCAAAAGCCTTTTGGGATTCTATAATGCAGAGCAACATGTATTTTATTTTTTTACAACTCCCTCGTCCTTTTGATAGCAGGTCCATGTTTTTTTGTGTAGTGTACAAGGGTGTATTATGATAGTATTTTAATCACATCAGTATTTAGTAGTAATAATAATGTGCAAGGAATTCTCTCTCGTCGTGTTTTTTTTTGTGAGAGCACATATTCTCATATGAAGTGCCTTTGCTTTCTATAATTGTCTCTCTGTATGTCTTCTTTAATGTATTTTTTTGCGGCTATCTACCTCCTCCTTCATGTGTAACAATAACATGGGAGAAATGTGGGATATTTCGTATGTATGTAAAATGTATAGGCAAAAAGCGCTTCTTCTAACTTCCCACATACGTCCATTGTTTTGTATGGAAATGCTGAAACACTTTTTCTATTATCTGTGAATCAGTGTCAGCTCAATGTGTTCTTTTTTTTTTCGATCCCTGCTCAAGTGAATGAGACTGACAATTGTTTTTTTTTTGGACTTCTAAGCGTCTGAAACGATTCTTTTTGCTCCAGTTTTTTTTTTCAGGATTTATTTCGTTGTACTATACAAGTTATCTTGTTTTTAGCAGTGGTTTTTTTGTGCGGGATTTTTTTATAGGTGTTATCCCCAGTTTTGACTAAGTCCTTGGTATTTCTGGACGGAATTTTGTTTGTTTGTTTATTCCCACAGCCTTCCTTTCTCTAAATGTTAACTGTGCTGACTGAGATTTCCTCTGGTCCCCTTCCATGGTTTCTTTGAATGGAAGAGTCCCATGTATCCCCAGTTTGTTTGGTGGAGGGGAAAAAGTATTAAAAAAATTTACAGTCTCTCCCTTATAAGGGTGCAGTAACATAAAACAGATTATAAAAAAATATTGCTGTACCTCCCCCTTTCTCTTCATGTTCTTGGATTGTACGTATAGTTTTTTTTTTGACGTGTTTAAAAGAATTCCTCTGAAGTTCCACTGAAGGTTGTATTTTTTCGGATGGGATATGCACATGTATGTAGGTAATGTTAAGAATCTCCATGCAACTGCACTAACAAAATAACATGGGAAATATGGAGCTACAAAATTCTCCGGGGTTGAATGCGAAATTGCCCACTAGACGCTATTTATCTTAGTGACTATGGTTAGTATACAAATGGAAGAAAAGAAAAAAAGGAACCATCAAAAATTAGCTCATTGTGATAAAGCAGTCTTTGGGGGGTGAGAGGATTTTTATAAACCTTTTCATGAATGCACAGGATGACCAATGAGCACATGGAGATAATGCAGGTTTTATTACCTTACATGAATTTTCACCGTGCAGCCTATTTTCAGTGTTGGGGTACATATTTACAAAGTTTGTAGTACACATTTGCACTTGTTCAGCTTTTTATTGCAGATGCATCACACACGCTAGTTTCTCTCTCTCTCTCTCGATCTGCTCATTAACTACGGAGTTCTCAAGGATTTTTACCACCAACACCTCCTCCCCTCTCATGACCACGGAGTGTGACGTGAGAGCTGAGGAACTGTGTGAGGCATTCATCACCACCAATATATCAGCTCTGTGTACACTCCAGTGAGCATTCTTACGGGGAATTTAAATCGCCAGGACCTAAGGCAACGGTTTCTCATTGAGCCTAACTCCACATCGTGACTCTCTTTATTTAGGCAACTGCACATTGCATGGCTTCGGCACCGTGATGAAATAATCATTCTAAAAATTATGTCATCCTTCATTTCATTAGTCTTATCTCTTAGATTCTTCTCTCTCTCTCTCTCTCTCTCTCTCTCTCTCTCTCTCTATCTCTCTCTCTTACTTTATATGTCTCCAATTCTCTCGTTCCCTTTGCTCTCCGTCTCTTTCTCTATTTCTGTTGCCTCACTCTACATGTCTCTCTTCGTCGGTCCCTCTGTCTCTTCCTTCTACTCTGTCTCTTTCCCTATTTCTTCCTCTCTCTCCCTTTCATTTCTCTCTCTGTCTCTCCATCCGTCTGTCTCTCTGCTCTGTTTATTTCTGCTGTCTCTCGGTGTCTCTCTCCGTCCGTTTCCGTCTCTCCTTCTGCTGTCTCTCTGTCCCTCCTTCTGCTGTCTCTCTGTCTCTCCTTCTGCGCTCTCTCTCTGTCCCTCATTCTGCTCTCTTTCTGTCTCCCCTTCTGCTCTCTCTCTGTCTCTCCTTCTGCTCCCTGTCTCTTACTCTATTGCTGTTGTCTGTCTCTCTATGTCTTAAACTCTTTCTTTTCTGTCTCTCCCTCTGCCCCGTCTCTTCCTCTGGTTCTGCTATCTGTCTCTCTCGATGTCTTTCTGTCTCCCCTTCTGCTCTCTGTCTCTTTACAGGTGGTGTATATTTCTGCTGACTGACTCTCTGCCTTGCCTTCAGCCTGCCTGCCTGCAGGACTCTAAATATCTCCGTCTCTTTCTTCATTTCTGCTATCTCTTCCTCTAATTATGTGTGCTGTTTTGTTCTTTCTCCTTTCTTTAATTAGTCCTACTTTCTTTGTCTTTCTCCATTTCTGATCTCTGGCTATTCCTTTATTTTCGCTCTGTTTTTATTTGTCTCTTTGATTTCTCTTTTATCTCCGTCCACTTTGTCCATCACGGTTTGTTTTCCCCAAATCCTTTATCTAATTCGTTTCTCCTCGTCCCTGATGTGATTTCCCGTGTCTGGCTTTAGCTTCCCTTGAATTTCCTTTTTTCATCGGTGGTTTCTTTTTCGTCTCTCTCTCTCTCTCTCTCTCTCTCCGTCTCCCATGGTCCTGTCTTCCTACGTCCCTTTTCCTATCCCCTTTCTCTTTTCTCTTCCCTTTAAATTTTGGTCTGTTGCCTGAATGTGAAGACCTATCCTTGAGCAAAAATTGGACATAAAGACGGAAAGGAAATCATGGATATGGCTAATAACTCCGTCATACCACAATGCGGAAGTTCCAAGGTTATGATGATAGCCTGGAAAAGTAGTTGCTTGGAATCCTTTTTTTGACATATAAGAATGTTCTGTAATGACGTTGGTCTGCGCTCATAATCATGGTGATACTCCGAGTTACACTGGAAGCTGGCATGTTATATTACGGAGAATAAATGATTCCTACACGAATTTCCAGTATTTCGTACCAGCACACAACGTAGACATAGATGGGGAAGGATTCTGGGAACTTAATGAAATTCCTGGAACAGTTTAAAGTTTGATGTGTCAGTCAAGTTATGTATGAGCAGCGTATTCACTCTCGGCCGCGTTGTAAAAGAGGAGGAAGTAAAGGGCTTAAATGACCACGGAAGAGAATTATGACGAGTCCTAAGAGGAAGTGTCATAAACCACGAAATAATTATAATTTTTTTTTCTACCACCAAAAATTCCTCCATTTTTCACCCATATGCGCCATGGAGTTTAGGGGAGAGAAGGAGAGTTTTGAAGGGGGAAATAATTAGAAATCTGATATTCCCCCTCCTTGAAACACCGTTGAGCAAGAATAAGGTGGAGTAAAAATGGGAAAATGTATACGGTACAATGAAGATGGAAGGGTCACGGGGTGACACGCCTCTTAATATACTACTACTCTCTCCGTAAAAAAAATTTTTTTTTTTACTAAAACACACCAACCTCTGGCATAAACTTCGGGGTGCCCCATCCACAATACAGGGAATGTACAGGACTTGGAAAGATAGATAAAGGATACAAGGGGAGGGGGAAAAAAGGAGAGAAGACCAAGAATTCTTTTCTTTCTTTCTCCGGGTAATGGCCAGGGAGGTTTTGGTACTTACCAACAAGTGTCACATTCATTCTGGGAGATCAGTTTACCCCCAAAAAATGCCAAGGTTCACCAATGTCAATGTGTGTGCCCCAAACACACGAGGAGGAAACAAAGGGATTTTTTTCTTCCTCCGATTCTCTTCACTGCAAGTGCGTAAAAAAAAAAGGAGGGAAATCTGCCCAAAAACGTTATTCATCTCTCCCTCTTCGTATCACTACAAATAATTCAGGATAGAATCAAGTACACACGGTAGACGATGTGGGTCTTTTTTTTTTTGTGGTGTGTACTTCTACCAGTTCCAGCACAGATATATACATAGATATATAATTGTTGAAGCTGGTGTAAAATTTGATCCTGCCCTTGCTCTTGTCACGTATTTTATTTCTTTGAAATGACTTATTATACACGGGATGGTGATCGGGTGCATGTCCTTTTATGACTTTTAAATACTCTTTCCCTCTCTCTCTCTCTCTGTCTCTCTTTGCTCACTTCTTCTTCTTCTGTGCCAGAGAATTCATTGAATAAGTCCAAAAACTGGGGAAAAGGACCTTTAGTAAATGGTTTTAGAAGGAACATTTCAGACAACCCTACCAGACTGCTTGACGCCTTCGAAATTTTTACAACTCTGCAGTTACCCTTGGCCTCTCGGATTACTCAATTTCATCATCTAAGATGCAGGGAAGGAGCAGGAAGAGAAATACCTACCTATACATTTCACTGGGTACGCTCCTCGGGAAAGCTTTTGGTTCTTTCTCTCTCTCTCTCCCTCTGAACATTGGTCCTCGGCATATTATAGAAGAAATAGAATAGGGCCAGCGAGAGAGAGAGAGAGAGAGAGAGAGAGAGAGAGAGAAAGAGAGAGAGATTGAGGGCCAAGGAGGAGAACATAAGAAACGAACAACAGAAATAACCCTCGCTCCTGGTCATCTCTTTCTCTCTCTCTCTCTCCCCGTCTTTCAAACAGCCATAAGATGTACGTATAAAAATGCATTCACAGGAGAGCTCCCAGGTAGAAGAAGAAAGACGCAGACAAAAAGTCTAGCAAGTCCCACATTATTCCGTCTTAGGGGGAATCGGAACAACAATCATCTTGGAATAGTAGTTTGAACAATGCCGTTGCATTCTTCCCAAACTTTTTTTTTGTCGTCTCATTCAATAAATACAAGGCTATATATTTACTTGTGCTTTCAAAAGAGAGAGGAAAACCTTTAAAAAGCAAATTTTACTTTAACAAAACAACTACAGTTTGAAACACACACATTGCACCCAAAAAAACACCCACATGGATCCTTTTTTTCCGTTGATTTTTCTAGCTTTCTCCCGCCTTTTTTTTTTACTGGTATACATGAATGCATTGCGCGGATATCTTTTTTTTCTCTCTCTCTCTCTGGAAGAAATCCGAAGGTGAGAGAAATGTCAAATGGATGTCTTTAAAAGATGGGATGAGAACATGAAATTACTGCCGAAATGGACATCAAGATGTAATAAATAAATGCCATAAAACTCAAGAGGACCAGAATTTAAAACCGTTAGCCCAACATACTTTATTCTTTCTTTCTCGTCCCGTTCCAAAAACATTGGATATTTTTACATTTAAAAATCTGTTATTTTTAGTGTTTAAACCAGAATCTTTACGCAGTAGTAGTAACAGTAATTTAAGTATAGTACTAGCAGTAGTAACAGTTTGTGTTCAAATGGCGATAAAATTGTAGTAACATGATATTATTGGAGAGTACTTATTTTTTTCTCTTACATTTCCCCCAGTATTGTTAAATTCCACGAACACGGGTACACGTGCACACTTTTTTTTTGTAGGCCAGGACGCATGCAGACGCAAGTGAAACACGAAAAGAGAATCAAAAGAACTTTGTCTAATTCACAGAGGAAATTCATTGTAATTCTTCGAACGTACACAACAGTGAGTTTGAAAAAGTTGCAACGGTTTACAATTGTATTTTTTTCGCCGGTATCACCATTACATTACATTAAGGACAAGTACCCCAGTAACATTTTTTTTTAAACCGAATGTTTTTTATATTAAATCGACCAAAGGTAGAACCAAATATTAAACACTTCTTTCTGCGGGAAAGTACCTTAAAAATAAAGAACAATTTTTTAAAACTATTTTATACATTGACAAAATTACAAAAGTTTCGTAACTACATACTGCAAGTGCTTGTTTTTTTGTGTATACAGAATTCATCCCGAGCGCAGGTACGAAATACAAACAAACAAACAAAAACATGAATGTACACAGTTCTGTACAAAATGTGCTCTATACAGTAAACATGCACTTAACCCCGGACTGATTGTAACAGACAAAGTGAAAATTCTCAATGTACGAATGTGTAATACGATTAGATAGATAGTTTTAATTATTATTATAAACTTTAAATCAGAGAACCCATTGATACTGGTCTGGAATGCCTGGTATGTTACTACTACTGCTAGGATACTTTTTGCACAATTATTCACCATTGTATTTATTATTATTTATTTATTTATGTAATTATTTTTAAACCATAACTGCAACGATATTATTAGGTGTATGTATTGTAGTATGTAATGAATAGAGAACAAATAGTAATAATAGCTTGTTTTTCTTTAATTAAAATACTACCGTTATTTAAACCCAGATATTCGTTCTAATGAAATAATCATAACTGTACTTTATATATTTGGTCCTATTTTTATGTAATCATGAATCTACGAAATTGTTTATATTTATCATCATTATCAGCCTGCAATAAGTGACATGTCTAATAAAAACAAACAAAAAAAAACAAAAATTAAATAAAAACCATTTCGAAACTAAAACAATCACTGGTAGCCATTATTATTGGTTCGTACTACTCTGCTCTTTGTCAATTCCATCATTAATGAAGGATTGAGTAGTACTAATATTCAAGGTTTGAATTACGAATGTACCAGATGCTAGGCTTGTATATTTTATGTATGTAAAAAAAAAAGTGCAACCTATTAGAAATATTATCCCAACAACTGATGTCGATGCACTGCCTTGCAATTATAACAATGCCGTACAATTGCATTACAATGACGACAAAGATTAGCAACGTAGAAGATCAAGGTCCAGCATCGACAACAGAAGACTACAACGTAATCAATCGAGCAACAGTAGCAGCAAACGTGAGAGTGTGTGTGTGTGTGTGTGTGTATGTTAATCAATCAAACAGAACAGCAATCCTTTTCCCTTCCCTCAAAAACTATCTTATGCTAACTCAATATTAAAAAGTGCATTATAAATGTAACATAGCGCTAATAATACGTATGTGTATTGCTGGTTTTGTTACGTAAAGCAAACTCAATTACAAAATAATAAGTGGAGAAAAAACAAAAGAGCCAAGGAAATCTTTTATCTTTATCTTACTAGTTTTAAAGAGTTACTAATAATTCGAAGTAAAAAAAAAAGTTGCATGACCAAAAAAATGAAATCAAGTTTCATTGAAAAACCTGGGATCATGGAAAACATTTGTTTTACCTCATATGAAATTTGTATACCATTGACAAGTTTTTCTTTAACCATAAAAATGAGCTCATAATTCAAATTAATGATAGCTAAACATAACAGCATCAATAGCAATAATAATAATCATTGTCAACACTGCAACGCGTTGTTTGTAATGATAAACGCTTATAACTTTGGCATGCATTTTGTAAGGTTATGTCCGCAAGAGAATGTTTACACTTGGGGTGTTAACTTGCAAACATAATAAAAAAAAACGAAAAACACGAATGACCGTGATATTTTCTTCTGGACGTTCTTTCTCTTTTTTTTAATCTTACAAATCTTTTTTTTTCACAATTACTTTGGCTGGATGAGTGCCGTTGTTTTTATTTTTGCAGTTTCCCTCCGATTATTATTACGTTTTTGTTTTGTTACAAAATTTGTTTCGATAAAAAAATAATAGCTTATTATTATTGTGGTGATGAGAGAATGCAAATTACAGAGAAAAAAATGATATCAACGTTTTTCTTCTTTGTAAATAAAAAAATCAACATATTGTGAGATCACCAATGTATTTGTAAGCAATATCATATGCACGCGTGCTTGCATATAACTTTCTCCAATAAATAGTAATAATAGTTATAATAAATATTTTATAAATAAATAATAATTAAAATAGCTCATACATTTCCTACAAATTACTATTGTTACGCGAGTTAAAAATCTTTTCCGTGATTTCGTTATTTAAAAAAATGTAACATAATAATAATATGCAAACAAATGAGCTTTTCTCTTCTACACCCACAAAAAGGTGGTCAAAAAGGAGGAGAAAATGGTGCGCACAAATGTATATGATATTGTTAAGATCGCGAAAGCGCATTGATTACAGAGAAAAGCTACATATTAATATTACTACACGCAACACAAAAAAGTTCCCTTTTTTGCAAGTACAAGAAATCACGCGACAAAAACAACAATAGTATACAGATACTCAACCACATGAGTTTTGTACGTATATAATGAAACTTTAGTAGCCAGAAGCTACTAATATAGCAATAAAACACTCTCAACATTCCTTGTACGAAGCAACCACCACAATAATAATAATTAAGCTTGAAAATGCCAAATGCAAACTATACGTTACGTAAAATGATTTCTTTCAGACACAAAATTTCATGGAAAACGCGAGACAATACGAAAGAAACATGGGAAATATTTCCTGAAATTGTAATATTAGTTCGCCTGCGTAAGTATAAGAATGCATCCATGAGTTTTGAACACAAGTACGATGACAATAATTAACCACCATAACTGTGTCAAGGCAACTGCAACACGGTCGCTGGTCTAGGCTACTGGAGTGTATCAAGAAACTCAGAAAACAGCAATTCACCGTTTTTTTGTGCCTTCTTAAACATAGCAGGCGAGGAAAGCTGTGAAATTTTCCAATCATAAACATCCACACTTCCAAAGCATAAAGTAAATAAAAAAATATTTAATTTAAATATGTGTACCTATTTAGTTTAGCTAGCTTCCTAACAATTAATTACTGTATCTTTAGGGTGGGTTCAGTTTTGGAAAATTTGAACTAAAGTTATGCTTCCTACGCAATAAAATAAAAATAATATTTTAAAAAAATAGGCTTATATTCAAACACACGACACATTCAACGGCTTTAAATTTAAAACAACAACAAATACGATTTTGCTTACTAAGCCTGCAGAAATAAGTATAGTATGAATATGCGTAGTTGCATATAAAATAGCATCCACATTTACACACAATTTTTGGAATCAAGAATAGGAATCGAATACACTTCCAATACATATTGGACGAATATTCTAATGTTTTTTCAATAGCCAAGAGCAGATGTGTGTAGAACTACGATTAAGAAATATTCGGGAAAGTTATTCATACCTTAAAAACGGAGAAAAATGGCCAGCCTACTTATAATTAATAATGTATGTATATTTCTGATAAGTGTAAATGAAACCAACATATTATTATCCTGAATTCTTGCTTTGTATGTAATTGCTATATTCGTATGTATACACATGTAGATCTACCAATTAATATTATTTATCCATTCCGATCATTAGTCAAGAAAATATTTATCTATACTGTACACACAAGACGAGTTTGTCTTCGAATACAAAACTACTGTGTCCATCGCCGTCACTCAAATTATAATATTAAAGATTTCTTTAAAGCAGACATGTAATACATAAGTAAACGTCAAAACTAAAGTCCCTAGAAAATTCCTTTTTGCACCGTGTTTTCAATGTTACTATTTTATTAAGCGTAAATAAAAACATGTATTTAAATATATTAGCCATCACTTCATCCCACTCACACTTGTGTTGTCGTAATAAAATATTTTGTATACATTAATACACAAATAATTTCTTCTTGTAAGGTGTTTGCCGTTACAAGTTGTAATTATAATATGTTTTGATATTTCCCAGCAATCATCATAATTATTAAATAATAATATTAAAATGTTAGTGTATTGTCTGTCCATCTATCGTTTTTCTGATTGTACAACTACAAAATAATATACGTGAAATTTCGCATTTTCCTTTACATATACGTTATATATAAGTCGTCTACGATACAAATTCATTAAAATTTATCCGTTATATTTTTGTATGCATTATGTGGAATCTTTTACAACTAATACATACACACTTCGATCAAAAACAAACGAAAAAAAAAAACCAACAAAGTATAACACAAACGAAAACAAAAATAAACACGATACATGTTTACGACGTTGATTATGGTTAAAGGGCCGCTTTCTTTCCTCCAGCCGCTGCGGTTTGTGAAGGAGCTTTGCGTTTCTTCTCCTTCATAAAATCTGTAATATAAAAAAAAAAAACAAACGGGGTGTTTAGTTTTATGCGCATATATTATTATTCACCAATCTATTATTCAGTGACACCGATTAAAAAATGCAAGGCAACATGTTGATTATACTACACCCGAGTTTTAAAATCCACCCCTTTATGTTCCTCGTCACAAGCGCATTGTAAACCACTGAATTAGTCGTACAGACAGTTTGGATATGCAAATCATATGTTTTTCCAAATCCTTTGAGGGTTTTAGGGAGGAAAAAAAAACTTGTGTTGAATACCCACAAGAAAAATGTTCAACAGGCGGCCGGCATTACAATTATTACGTGTCTAGATAACGTCCTAGATAAAGCCTATGAACTTGTGGGTCACAAATTCTTCAAAAGTTCCTACATTGCGCAAAAGGACGCTCTAGAACCCAAGGAAAAGAGAATGTCCTTTCTTAAACAGTTTCATTCCCCTGATACAAATGTATACTTATTTTCATTCAAATGTCACTAAAAAGAAACTTTTATGTCTGTGTACACAGATATTGTATATGGCACAATTTTATTTTTTTCATTCAAGTATTAACAACACAATGCAAGTTTGAGCATACATATGCACCATAATCTTTTATTGAGGGGCTATGGAGTCTCTGCCGCGCGATATATTACCTGTTTGTAACCTACCGAAAAAATTACCCACGTGCATATATTCTCGTGCACATAACATCGCCGGCATTAGCATTATCAACACAAGAAAAGTAAAAGAGAGGAATGTGTTACATGAGAGAGGGACTTTCTAGTGGGACTCTCGGCCGCGACATAAATATATATATATAGGTATAGGTATATACCTTTCACAATTCTCTCATTGAGCAATCTCGAACAAAAAGCGTTTGTATAGCACTCTCCTATTGTTCGAGGAGGTGTAGTTAGTTCCATCCAACAAGAGGTTTCTTTCCAGATAGTGAATATATGAATTTCTACGAAAAAAACAAACTTTTCCTCGAAGAAAAACACACTGCACGTGAATTATTACACTTGGCCATGTATCCATTCATTGAGAAAGAGAATTCTCTTTCTCCTTTCTCTCATCCCGAATACACCTCGTCCTTTTTCTGCATTTGATACATATACACAGCACACACACACACACAGCGTTTTAAAGGTAATACCTTGCGTTACTAAAGGCAATGCCTGAAGTTACATTAGAAGAGGCGGTGTTACCAAAAATTCAACACTTTCAAGAATTCCTTTTTACAATGAGTACCCGGGCCGAACCCATTCTCTCAGGTGTTGTTGAGGGGTAAAGAATGAAAAACGTTTAACCCCGACTCCAACATTCATATATATTTATATATACATTGAAACGTACCACATTTGTAGAACCAAGATATTACATAATAACAAAACGAACAATTGATCAATGAACTGACCAACTGTGGAGTCAACAATTTTTCTCACAGAATATCTGTAAAGGGGAACGAGAGAGAGAGAGAGAGAGAGAGAGTGAGAGAGAGAAAGCTATGCATGGTCCTGAGTGTGGGAGGAATCTTTGCGTAAGAATGGAATGCACACACTTTTTATGCGACTATAAGAACACCACATTCTCTTTAGACATGGTTAAAATCCCCACTGATTACATGTGCATACCTGCTAAGTGGGTACCTGTCCATCGGACACAAATCACCACCACCCAGAGAAATCATTGATAATATGTAATATCCCTATTTCTCACCACATAAACATTCCTTCATTCTTCTTCTTCTAACTCTCCACAGTCCCTTTTTCTCTCTCTCTCTCTCTCTCTCTGAACCCAGAGGTGCAAACCCTCCCCACGTTCAAAGTCAAGGTAGAGAGAATAAATACCACATTCAAGCCGGGATTTGATATGTAATAGACATATGTATATAATTCCTTTTTTTCCCTACAATCATTCATTCATCCAAGCAAGGAGTGGTGGGATTTCTGTCCAGTGTGTTAAACCTCAATATAAACGGTATCACTCAACAAACAGTCCATCCAATACTGTATACACAATGAATCGCCTCTCCCATAAAAAATTCAAGTACACGTAACTTTGGGAGAAATAAAAAAAAATGTAACTACTTTCCCTGAGCTCATATCCAGGCATATTCCATTCCATGACTAATGTCATTCCTTCCAGCACCCAATAAGTGTCAAGAGTTAAATTATAAACCTACATCCGTGAACAACAACCTGTAGAAAACCGTGTCGTTGGCTCAGGGTATTTATTTTCACGATTCCTCCAAGACATCTCGACACATCAGGTAACACAACAAATACTTGCATATAACTATAAAATCTACAGTAGGTACGCCTTTGAAGATATTTCATGATACATATTTTCCATCAATAGTTCCTTGGGAGAGCTGTGAAATGACAGCAGATCACACTGTGTAGAAATGTCGGACAATTTGAGCATATTCTATATGCTCGTTTATAATATGGCAGAGATTTAAAACCCATAGATGCTTTAACACTTTCAACTACTAAAGTATCTCCTCAAATATCAAATATGTGGACAGATCCCATGAACCTTACCTCCTGTATACCAAAAAAAAACAAGAATTTTTTTTCATTTTGATCCTATTTGTTTCAACAACCAACAAAAATGTTTTACTCATGCATGATCTCAAGGGTAGAGGGTGTTGCTGCAAGGGCTGCAACTGGACGGGATCAAGGCACAATTATTAAAACTCCCAACAAAATCCTCGTTCCAGCATCCAGGGAAAGAGAGAGACAGAGCGAGAGAGAGAGAGAACATACCCAAAGTAGGTAACAAGATTCCCGTACCCGCCACTCTGTCTGCCTGACGGACCCGTCTGTCTGCGTATGTAATGTACGTGTATCGAATATGCATTCACTCATATGTGTCGGTCCTCACACGGCTCACCTACCCCTCTACCCCCTTGAGTCCAGCAAGGGGCATACTTGTGTGTACAAATGTATACACACCATGTACAAACGCGTTCTTTCCCTCCTTCCAAACCATGGACTTCCTATTAACCCTTGAGCTCACCAATATATTCTAATAATATACTAAACACGTACACAAAATGTATTTTCCAAAGACGCCAACGGCAAGATGCACGCCAGAAACAATGGGAGTATACTATAAACGAGAGAGAGAGAGGGGGGGGGAGGGGGGACTTTTAAGTCACCTTTTCCTTGAGCAACTTTAATAAACATGCATACATCGAAATGAATACCTTTATAACGAACAACTAGTCTCTTTACTCCTCTTCTTTCTATAGTCAGATGAGGGGAGTAAATCTTCTCCTCAAAAACAGCTTCTCCAATCGTCATCATCATCATCATCTTATTCTTTTTCTTCATCCTATAGAAATCTTTACTTACTACAACCTTCACATGCATGGGTACTTATACATATACATCTGATGGTGGCTAGTACCCCAAACGCCAGACCATGCATACGTAAACATCTTGTTCAATCCCCTTGGCAAACTCTCTTCGTACGCACACCTGCACGAAAACACCCGACCATCCTATTTTTCTTTTCATGAAGAAAAAAAAAATTATAAAGGCGCCTCTTTCATCTGTTCTTTTACTTTTATACCCACTGCTTCATCTTTGGCCCAGCTGTACACTTTTACACATTATCCACGAGCAGTAAGAATATCCACCAATACTGTGTACAAAACATGAGGCAAAGTGAGAGGAGGGAGAGAGAGGGAGAGACATATTATATATATATATAATATATATATATATATATACACATACAGTAAACCGCTGCTGCATCTTTTACAACCAGACTGGACCTTCAAGGGTATACATACAGAATGTCTACCATTTCTACTACAACTGACATTATTTACACACGTCCTAACAAACCAAAAAAGGTATACATACTCTGACCAGGATCCTCTGAACTTTTTCAAGACAGTAATAATAAGTCCTCCCGACACTATCTCTATCTCTCTCTCACTCTGCCGTATACAAAAACCTTTTTACAAATTTTCATTTGGAGAAGTAACTAACTATACCACCACAAAACCCGTGCAAGTGCATACCCCCCTACTACTACAAGGTCCTTTTACGTTACTATATACTACCAGGACCATTTACCTCCGTCTTCTTCTATTTAACTCATCTAAAAGTTCTACTTACAACCGCAGGGCCACCAAATACGGCATCCAAATACGTACATAACTACCGTCAACGTCCTTTTTCCTTCTTGCTTTCGTTTGAACACGGCTAATACACATGGAGGAGGTAAAACACTCCAAGACAGCTGTACCACCGTACACCTTGTCTGGAATCCTGAAATTTGAAGACAAATCTGTATCTTCACAGATTTTATTGTTGGTAAGCCAGTTCCTTATACGTTTTCCTTTTCCTCATAAATGCATGTTGCATACCGTGCTGCACATAGTAATAGTAACTGGTACCACACAGTTTTTTTTTTCCCTCCAGTATACAACCGGCACATTTAGCCTCCATATACTAATACTATATGTATGTATCCAAATCCAGACTCCAGACCCTTTACCCTCCTTGTGTGTACCCTACGCAATGTATTTAAAAAGCACTACGACTGTACATTATAATAGGGTATCTTGTCCCTACATGTGCACGTTACAACTCTCGCTTCTTCCCAACAGTCTTTAAAACCGCCTTTTTAGGAAATTATCCGTCTACCACATGCAAGTTCAACACACACGTATTCAAAGATAATACACAAAGGGACAACGGACGTCTTGCAAGAAGTATGTATGCGTACGCATAAAGGACTACCTATCCTAAGACCGAAAAAAAGACCTTTTTTCTTCTACATACATACACACTCAAGCCAGGTTTAAAGACAGTAGTAAAAGGAAACAGTCCAGCAGAGTTTTTTTTTCTACAATAGTAATAATAATAAACCATATGAGGGAGAAGCTCGCTCTCTCTCTCTCTCTCTCTCTGTGAACCCCTGTTTTCTCTCCCACCTTTCCATTCTACACACACGCATGATGAGCCAGCTTCATCGAGAATACGCAAGAAAATGGGAGAACCAAAAGACATTGACCCACGAGGAAGTCTGACAAACTGGTAGATACATGTGTATTCAAGTATTCTCACAATCTCGTCCATCCATGTCTTCACCGAAATCTATGTAGCTGTTCTCCTTTTGAGTTCGTGCAAGCATTCTACTCGACGGATCCGAGTACCGAAAAACAATTATTGCTGTCGCTTTAGACAATACAAATCTCAGTATTTGTCATATTACAAAATGTAAAAAAAGTAAATAATAAAAAAGGAGAGAAACGTTTCGTATTTTCGCATGCACTCTATTCCTCGTCCTTGTGAATACAAAAAGAAAGCACAAGTAACAATAACTTTAATAAGCGTATTTCTATACGATCAGGCGAAACGCATGGTTATGTACTCATTTCTGCTACAACGATTACGAGAAAAGTCGAAAGAAGAAATAGCTACAAACTGACGTTTCCAGTCCCCACATGAGTTGTATACCGATGTGTCACTACCCCATACACACCAGCAGAGTCTACGTTTTTTAAATATAATATTTGGAGGGGTCCGCATACGCTCTTGCTTACGTATACTTATACATGTATATATATACATATAAATACATGTATGTGTGAGTATGAGTACCAAAGGAGTAAGAAAGCGTAGAGGCCCTCTGAAGAAAGGAAGAACAAATGTTTGCCTTCGTCGTCGTTTCTCTTCTTCCACCTCCTTTCTTCTACTCTGAGTCAGCCTGGGTACTTCCCGCCAAAAACTCCACAAAGAGGTCACAAAACTTTTCTTTCTTCCTTCTTGAGAGTATCTTGTACGTATATGTATATACATATACTCAACCCGATGACACGATACCGTCTTTTACTTCCTTGTGATGCATACGTTGTAACGTACAATCATGCACGTAGACCCGTGTACACGAACCCTTGGCTTACAACATGTGATATTTTTTTTATTTACTCCAGTATTACATAAATATAGTAGTACACTCCTCGAAGAAGCAAAGAACTACTAAAAGATTACTACAACCACTACGATTCCTCTGAACACATAGATTCTGTTCCTTCAACAACAAAAGAAAACACGATCTTCACGTATGTCTGCTCACATTTTAAACCGTACAGGGCTACACGACGACGGTGCTCATTACGTACAGAGTGTGTATATATATAGTAGACAATTCAGTGATCAGTACCTCTCGCATGCACTTTGGGACGGGACTCAAAAGACGAAAAAGAAAAGACATACAAAAATATAATTATAGCCACCACACGACCCAGTACCAAGACATAAAACGTTTTCTTCCTTCTTCCATAGTCTCTTTCTTTCTCTCTTTCTCCCCCATATTTAACCTCATCATCCTTTTCCAAAAAGAAAAAAAAAAGAAAGAAAGAAAATAAATCGTACTACATGTGCATCGGTTTCCAGCTTCTGACTGCTTCTTGCAACACGTGCTATCCAGGCCCTGTACAAATTCATCTTGTAACGATTCTCCAGCATCTTATACACTCTACTACACAAACCCAAAAGAGTTCTTTTCCTACCAAAGGAAAAAGTACACCTTCTACCCTAAAATAATAATCAACCAAGTATAAGCAAACACCTTCCTGATAACATGTATTTCTCTTCCACAACTAATATACTTTAATGCTTCCTTTTTACAACCAACCAAGCACTTGAAGACAACGCATTAACGTACGCAAGAAGGCTCCTTTCAATAGCGTTCTGAAAACAATGAGTGTAACTCAAAGTAATGTTTTCACGTTGTCCGAACAATAGGCTTTCCCTTTTCCCTCCCTTAAAAAAAATCGAAAAGAACCGAGGAAAAATATTTTGACCCCATTTGCCATTGTCTATTAATTCACATACTATTCCACAACACCATACTCTAATGGAGCATAAACGCTGTAAAAAAAACTATAGTTACCTCACCAGGACAAAACAAAAGAAAATAATGCAACGAACTCTGCGCACAAGGTCAATTGTCATTAACTAGCACGTAAACGGTATGTAACACTGTAAACATCCAGAAGAAATAATCAATAAAGTTAAACTTGAATAAAAACAACGACAACGCATGATGCATACAATGAACCTTCGCTTTTTCTCCAGTATCAGAACTAACAACTTTCTATAGCCACTAATGATTGTTCTGTAGGAAAAGCAAAGCGGTACGGAACACAGAGAATGACGACAAAAAACCAGAAATACTAAAAACAACTCGTCTTGGCAGTTTTACAATGAAAGCAAACTTGTGGACCACACAATCAATCGGATGATATCGGTTCAAGTACACCATTCTAGGGACTCATTCTCAAAACAATCTTACGACAAATTCAATGTATTTGCTTACGGACTTGCGACCTACGACCCTTTCGAGAATAAGTCCCCTGATCTCCCCGTTTAAATTATCATTTTTTCAAGAAGAAAAAAAAACGTCTACACGTCAAATGCATCAAGGCAAGCATTTTATTTGTTTCTTTCCCATTTCCATAAGTTGTCCTACCCCTTTTAATGCAGCTTCGCAGAAGAGTTTATGGAAAGACAAGAAAAGACTCATAAAGTAATACTGGAAGCGTAAACACAGACGCACTGTCAAATGCTGCTGAAGAGGTGGAGACAACACCGCGCTGTACTTTATTTGAAGTGCTGGGGATAATGCACAAAGGTGAAATCAAAATAGAAACGCTTACTTCAACACCTAGAAAAAAGTCGACAGGTTTTTATACACTCACTAGTGCAACGGTGACAAACACACCTTGTTCGAAACGGTAAAACACACTTACACGTTTTTAATGGAATTTTGAAAGGAATACCAAAGATAAGGTACAGTACCAACAGACAGAAAAGGGAGACGAAAAAAAATTCGATTTTCATTGTCCATCTCCATGGTATTACGCCTCTCTTCTGCCCTTTTTAGAGTTCATCCGTGCACTACATGCATTACCTGTACCCTACGACACTACGAAAATATAAAAAGTTTCCTCATACACCGACTAAACCAGACACATATTATTTACGTACTGTCAAAGGTATACTAATGACACTGTTCTCCTATTGTTGTTGTCATTGTTGCACTGTTAATGGTTCTGGGGAGGGACGACGCTACGATAGGAGACAGACTTAATCACAATGTTATCAGCATCCAGAGACTTAATTCAACTCTTGCATTATTGCTTTATCAACAATGGGGATAGGAAACAACGAATCATTTATCGAACGATGCCTGGAATCTTAATCTTCTCAGGCTCACAACATCTGACTACACGAAGAAGTAAAAATAAAAATCATCAATACAATCCATCCCTAAAAAAAAGCGTCTACGGTAAGTCTGCATTCTCTTTCCAATACTTCGGGTGAACTTTCAAAGACTAGCTATATCCACTGCCTCTGACCACACACTGTCAACAAAATGTTTCGGTTTTTTTTAAAACGCGTTTTCCTCTGAGCTAATCTCCAGAAATGTATCTCCGTCACAGTATCTTCTGTACTTGAAACTATAAAAACGGGCAAAATACAGAAATAGAAAGGGAACCTAAAGTTAACACCAAATCCCTCTTGTGTACTTAAGTGGATGGAGAAGTAGGAAATTGTGACACGGAAAAGTGAAATAAAAAAATCTAACATGTATCCGTCAACCGCTTTTTAAGTAAATATTTCCGAATAAAAAAGATATAGTGTACATGTACATAACAGCAAGTGCATGGGTAAAAGTTTGTATTTAAGGTGGAGTAAATCTCCTTCAAATACACCGAAAGGATAGCAGCGCGAATGCCAAAAACTGACAAGAAACCATTTCGTGATGTACCTGCTGTATGTGAATATTGAATATTGACAAACGTGCTTATACGGCGGTACCTTCTTTGACCCTTTTGGGATAGCAAAAGAATAACCGTTGTTGTTGTGACTTTTACTCTTACACACTAAGGAAGAAGCAGAGGGTTTTTACTTCATAAATGCTGTGTACCTATCTACAGGAAGGGATAAATAGTAATCATGATGGGAATGACACTATAAACTAAGTATAGGAGTATACTTCATTTCTTCCAAAACATTTATATGTATGTTAAGTGACGTTCTGACAAAGAGAAAATCAAAACGTCATGTCACACGAAATACAATTATATTTAGTTTTTCCTTTCTATGACAATGTGTATACCTACTTCTGAACATGAACAAGTCAAAAGTGACGGTTACTATGAACGCTTGGATTCCAATGGAACGGACACATTCCAGGTTGGAAACAAAAGTCCTTTGAAAAAAAGCTTCAACGGATATCAAAACGAAAGTTGACAAGAAAAGAAAAATTTTCAGCTACCAATTCAATTACGGGGAAGCCAAAGAAAATCTTTAAATGCACTAGGTATAAGTCTTAATATAACCTATTAGCCTATTATAAGGTGAATTTCGTAGCTATATGTCTTACAGTGCCAAACAAAAGTTTACTACTCACTGAATATTATTATTTTAGTTTACAAATATGCAAGCAACGAGTTCCAGTAGTTTGTAGACGGTGGATTTTAAAACTCTGAATTTATGCCAATACACGCTAAATGCTCATAAGACACATATAAACGTGAACTTACCCGTAATTTTCGTTGGTTTCTTCGAAACTTGTACTTTAATTAAATCTTCTGATTTGTCGGTTGACTTATTCTCCTCTGGCGTTCGGAGAATTGATGATGTGCTTGTGGGCGACGGTGAATTTCGGGAAGCTGATGATGAACAAGTTGATTTAGGACTATCATCACTACCACTAGCAACTACAGGATTTAAAAGTTCAGATTTATGGGAGATGCTTTGGTCTTTTGTCTCAGCATCAGTAACCGCTGAAGGTCCAGCTTGCACTACTGATGTCGAGGATGACTGTGGACGGGTAGAAGGTACTTCTTCGCGAACAATAAGTAATGGGTCGCGATCTTGTTTAAGAAGGCTACTACTGGTCAAAGGTGTATAATATAACTGTTGCGGAACTTTACACTCGGACGATGAACTAGGTGTGCTTCGGACGATTTGTTTTGTAGCACCAGACGCCGATGCTAAAAATGGCAGCCTATGACACGCATAAGCTGTCGGCACACTGGAACCCCCCTTATCCGATCCTTGCTTGGTCACGTCCGCCAAAGTAGGGACACGCTCCCATTTAAACCTGAGAAATAAATATAAAAAATAGGTTATAAAATGAAACCTTTCGCAACCTCGAATTATGTGCTAGTACTCCGTATATTGGCGTACTTCGACAAATGCATTTACCACAATAAGACAAACAACGAGGAGAAACATCACCTCACTATGATTATTCGTGTAAAAAACTTTCATTCAATTATCAATAAATAAACTTTAATATTTATAACTCGCAGTAAACCCATACACATGTGTATATTGTTCACTGCCAAGGGCTATTATACGCTTCCTACTTTCTTAAATCAAAGCCCTACGAGAAGTCACTAAGTCTCCCCTAAATCCGCCCTTTCCCCCTCAGAAGTCCTTTCTACTTGCTAATGTTCCTAACCTACTTATCTTTCACTTTCTATAAGCCAGTGTAAATATATAGTTGACATTATTAACGCCCACCAGTAAAATTTTTGTTGTCACCTAATCATAGAAACTATTATTATTCCACCACATCACACTTTTTTCGTGTTTTCCCGTTACAACGTGGCAAAACATGTACTTACACCAAGTAATTCCATTGAATATAAACGACTATTGTGAATAAGCACAAGACCATCGACCTGGGATAAACAAAAGGAAAACACAAAAATGCCTCTCTGTCTGCATAAATTGCGAAACCCCCCCCAACCTCCAGCTTGGTATAGTATATTATATACACTTTAGTATTTTAATTGAATAAAAAACAGAAGATAAAAAAAATTGTGTACAAGTGCAATTCATGTCATTTGATAGTACTGAAAGTGCGGAATGCGGATGGGAATTTACTATTGACTCTTATGAGTAGTTTTAAACATCAACTTAATACTTTAAACAACTCTCAATCCAGCAAAACCTCACAAACAGCAAATATGTACGTCCGAGGGTTTGGGAGCGTCACCCATCACATTTTTTAAAGACCCAGGCACGAATCACACACGCACATATTTTTACGACATCCAAGGTCTAAATCAAGTCCCAAAGTATTTAAAGAATCCAAATCACGACGATGTCCCCAATATTGCAAAAATATTAAAACCAGATCAATGCATTCATTCATTCAAGTTTACCCACCACAATTTTGTAAAAAAAAAAATAACAACAAATAATCCCTATACTGAACAAATCCCTATACGAAGTATTGAATATGCGAAATGTCAAAAAACCTCAAAATGTTGACGCCTTTAGTGACTTCACTATTATAAAGATAAGGGCTTTTGATCCAATAAAAGACTCTCCAAACAAAAATTGTCTACTAGTTTTCAAGAATTCTCCCAGTAACATATTCCGATTCCAGTAACCCATGAATTTCTCCAAGGGAGAAAACCAACGAATTTCTCAAACACACCAAAGTCATAACTGCAAAAAATGAAATATGTGATAGGATTTGAAATGTTTCCAACGAACCTTCCATGCAAAGGAGTTTCCTTGTCAAAGTCAAAGTTCCACCTTTTGGTATCCGACAGTTGGATCTCTTTCACTTTATCCCGGGCAAATTGAGCACTTCTCGGATCCGGGGCACCAAACAAATTCCGGGATACTTGCCGTAGTTTGGTTGAACAGAGATCCATTCCCGAGCTGGAGGAGCTCGTGGATGGTGAGGATGATGAGGATGAATTACTGGGATGATTATAAAAACTATGATGATGATGAGTGGTGGGAATAGTTGCTGAGCTCGGCAAAGAACTACTACTGCCCAGAGCGGATGAACCCGGGCAGGATGGTAGGAGGTTGAGGTCATTTCTGGAGAGATCCATCGGCGGCGTACACACCCTTGCACTCATAGTGTCCCGTTGTTGCTCAAACACTGGCCAATCACTCAAATCTTTGTCGGCCAGTTCGTAACACACTATTTTCAACTACATTTAAACAACAACAAAAAAAAAAAAAAATTAACTAAAACTTCATCCCCCCCACCCCTCTCAAAAAAGAACAACTTTTGCAAATCTCTAAAAGATCCGTAGAGAACACAGCGGAGGGAAATCCTTCACAAATTGAGATTATCAAACGAACAAAAGCACACCAACGCAGTTCCACGGGACTTGTTTTTTTTTATCCAAAATATAATTGTAGAAGATTTATTTATTTTCTAATTTTAAATACAAAAAACTGTAGAAATTTCCATCAAACGCACCAAAACAAGCTTTTCCTTCCCGTCTCTTCTCATTTAATCTTCCCTCACCCAACCAACTTTTTAAACTGGAGAATCACACGCGCTCCGCTCTACCATACGTCCACTGGGAGCAGTTTCTCTCTGATCATATCCAAATCCTCCTCCAGCCCCTTGTTCGAAGAATAGAGTGCAGAGAGAGTGCGAGAGAGAGAGAGAGAGAGAGAGAGCAGAGAGAGAGAGAGAGAAAGAGAGCGGGAGAGAGAGCTTTTTTTCCCCATTTAAAACCCCCCTTACACTCCATAAGGGGTCCGCCTTTCCCATACTCTGCAATAGTCGTCCAGGCCCCTCTGTAAGAACTCCAACCTCCGCCTCCTTTACGCTCTCCACATCCACGCCATGTAACCATACAGAAAAAAATCGACCCAAAAGCAACTCTTTTTTCCTTACACTATAACCAAACAGCAAATTGTGAAGCTAAAATCATTTTTAAAAACAACCAACAAGCTATGCATATGTGTACGTCTCAAATCTGAAATGGTCCAACCGTCGTATCGTAAAAGTAATGCAGTCGTATGTCGTATTTTTACTCCAACGCGCCAACGCATTTAAAGCCTCATTTCTCCTGTCCTCTCTCTCGCCTTTAAAATATGGTTTTAAAAAACTCCTGCTTTTTTCCTTCCCTTAAAAAAAAAACCTTTTTTTTCCTATGTTCCCCCTGAACCCGGCTTAAATTTGGTTAATTTGGATTTTCGGATGTTTTAACCCCTTTGGTGTTAATCTGTTTTCCCTTTCAGGAAATTATTTAGGGCCTGTTTTTTAAGGGGGAAAAATCCCTAATTTCTAGGTTTTGTGCTTTTATTTTAAATCCTCATGATCGTGACAAAGGGTTTCCCCAGGAGAAGGGGACACCTGTTGCGCTTGTTAGTTTAGCTATTAAAATCCAAGAAATAAATTGTATAGTTATGATATTTTTGGGAGAAATACTAATATATAGGTCTTCATAATGTACTGGTGTCTGGGTGTGGTAGGATTGATTGGGAAATGAAATGGATATTATTTTACATTTTTGTAAATAGCTTGTATTACAGCTTGTAAATAGCTTTGTAAATTTGATATGTATTTTAAGGGGTTAATTACTTTTAGTATGGAAATAGATGAAGCAACTGGTGTTTCCTTCATGAGATTGGGCTGGAGGATGAAAATGTTCCCAGGTTTTCTCGACGAAAGATGGGCACATGAAAATGGTTCAACCATGTAGTTTTGAATACAAGGAGCAACATTTACTTTTGAGGGCAAAGTGGGATATTTTTAATGTGTTGGTTGTCCATGGACACAACCGGGTTTTAATGGTCGCGATTGATGGACTTGGGAATTCATTGGGAATGAGACAAAGAATTTATGGTCATTTAAGAATCTTACCAGATGAACTCAAAACGTCTTCATAATTAATTCAATTATCAATTAACCAGAAATTAATTTTTTGTAATATACCTATACGTAATTAGGTAGTGCTAAACGAATACTGGGGTTAATACGGGCAAGAAAGCTCCTGAATGCATGCATAAACGGGAGGACTATTGTAGTTGCTACTGATTAAAGCCGGGGGTAAAATGGTCCCGGTATTGATGGGTATAAATGGGGTATAAATCACTGTAAAATGGATGAAAAATATATTTGAGGGAATCCTTGGATTTCTTGTCCAATGTCCGGGTTTTGTTTGAGGACATTAGCCGGACGGGAATACTGATTTTTGGAGGATTTAAATAATGCATCAGGAGTTCCTTGTACGGAACATTTGAAAAAAAAAGTAAACAGAAAGTGGCGAAGTTGTTTGGTGGGGTTGATGCGTTCAGATTGTGAGAGAGACGCTTTCGAGAAAAAAAAAGGGAGTGGATATTTAAAGCGGCATGAGTCCTCTAGGAAGAGATGGAAGAATTAGTTCGCCCAGAAGTAATTCTGCACCTGATAGTTCCTCCCATCTCACGCTACGGACCCTTCCCTTCTCTTCCAATGACTTCCTGATTCATTCTCATCAGAATTCTATAGTTGTCGGTATTACCATTAAGGATAATGAAGTACTTAACTTACTTCACTATCTCGAAGGGATAAAGATATAAAGAGGTTTAGATTGAGTTCCTGTTCCAATGTTCAAGTTTCATTGGGTCGAAGCGGAGCATTGTGATGTCATCACTGACGTAAGTATGGGGAAAAATGACAAATTCAAAAATTTGGAAAACACAAAAAATTAATTCATTCATGTATTATGGCTAATTACTATCCAGCGTCAGTATTACTGGATCATGGAATAGTTCAAAAATTAAAAATCCTCATTTAAAACGTATTTAAGAGATTACTGTGAATTGTAACACTCACATTTGCATGTATGTCAATGCCCCGGCTTATCAAGGGATAGTGAATTCTTTTACTAACGATAAGTGCAAGTGCATTATGTCTGCTTAAATAGGACTAAACGACGGGAATTCGCTCATTTAAATATTGTTTTTTATTGCATTATTTAAATGAACATATTTATTAATGAAACCTGAATCACCGACCTGGGTTCATGTTTGCATAATTCTCTTGCATCAACATCGAAGTGTGATTTTAAGTGGAACCAGGGAGGAACGAAGGTGAGTTGAAATGTGAGGTAAAGCACGAAGACACTATTCAAAAGTTTTTTTTTTTTTTTGGTATTTAGTCATCAATAAAGCACTGGATCAAGGCCAGTCAATTAATTTTGGAACGTGAGGAAGCAGCAACTACAACAGGGGAAATCTTTTTTGGAATTTAATTTAATTTTTCAATTAATTTTGGGGCAAATTCCGTTTTTAATCATAAATAAGTTAAATGTTAATAGACGAAATGTTAATGCACGAAGTTTGTACTTCAATTTTTTAGGGTGTGCATTACCGAAAAACAAACTTTGTAGCTCAAGTCCCTATATTTTTACTTGTAGTAATGATAGGAAGACGAGCAATGACAATTCGAAAAGCCGAAACTGTAGGCGGTTTGAATTGCCATATTTAAATTTTCGCCATTGTAAAAAAAATGTTGAGCGGTGCGAGTTTCGGCGGGCCAAAAAATTATCGTGTTGTATATTTTGGGCAAATACAGTAATATTCCCGCCCATGCTTGACAATGTTGATGATAAACAATAATCGTTTGTCCAAACGATACCAACCATCCAATACTTTTACTAATTACGGGGCAACGTCCAGATGTACTCTTACCTTACGTATACCTCTAACTGTAATCACCAAGCATTTCCCAAAACGTGGCCACGTAGCATATGATGAGGTTTTAAACGATTTTATGATTTGGAGGGATATCATAACGTTCCAGAATAAAAGCAAAGACATGTGTCCATGATCTTGATCAAGGTTATGTACATATGTATATACAAATATACAAGTGGTCAGGTAATAATATTGTACATGAATGCAAATATCCACATGAAGGGCAACGCGAGACAAGTATAACTAGGTAATCATTTACAAAAAAAAAAATGTGTGGAAATAACGCAGGTAAATGTACTACAACATTTACCCGACACTTTCCTTTGAAATCGTCCGCATATAGCAGCTACGAGTGTGCCGGGAAGGCATTTAATAAATTGTTAAGTCAGTTATTCCAATGTTAGTAAACTCCAGATTGAATAATGATGTGTACTTATTTTGAAACAACTATAAGCAATTTTTTGTTGCCATTTGCTCCTGTGAGTCTTAAAAAAGCCGAAGTGAGGACCACCGGCAAACACCAAAAATGCAGGCAGCAAAAGGGCAAGGAGTATCACGAAATCAAATCTTCCATGTGTATATATTTGGGCTTTACTATAGAGTCTAATGCCGATCCGTTTATAACGAAAAAAATATATACAAGACTGACTATTAACATGCTGTTGACATTATGTGGAATGTAAAGTAATAATAACAAGAGAACACGAATGTTTTAGCCTATAAAAAAAATAGACAGGAGAGCCTTACACGTCAAGCCCGTTATGATTGCTCACTGCTTTGAACTAATTCTTTACGCCAGGCTGAATCTGTTTTAAAAGCCTCCGGAGAGGGACGGATATGTGTTTGAAAAGAAATTTGGTGCGTGTATGAATGTTAAAAAAAATATTTGGTGTATGTTATGTATATGACACATAATACATGTAGATAATAATGAAAATAGCCACGTTCCACGCTTGCACCTTTGACTCCGAAATTCATTAATATCACATTGAATGAGCCTGATTTAAATCTGCTTCAACTCCGTCTCTCACTTACCCCCACTGCCTCCTTTTTTTTCCGGGTATTTATACAATAAACTCTTCGTTCACGCCATGCTTCGGCCTCCTTGGTTAACACTGGAACGATGATTATGTAACCATTATCCGTGTAATCAATCATAAGACTGACAACCGACCCATCTCGTCTCCCTGGATATTTTTTTTTCTTTGAAAATAACATCCAATATTTTTTTAAATACTCTCTTCCACGACACACACACATTCTCTCTCCTCCATTATCTTTAACTTTTGAAGCCTGCAAGGAAAATAAGGAGAGAGAAAAAAAATACAGTTCTTCGGTTACATGAAGAACATCACTTACATGAACTATGTAGACCCAAAAGTCAACTGGTGTTGCTATTATGACTGTTATTACAACCGTGCGTGCACTTATTTTACACGTCCATCTTTCACGGTTTTCAATTATGCAGTGACTTGCATGGTAGAAGTAGATTTTTTTTTTTTTGGAACCAATGTGTGTGTGTACCAAAGGGTGCAGACAAACATTTTCATGCACGACAATGTGTATTAAGTAACATTTACAACAGAAAAAAAATATACCTAATACAGCCCCGAGTATTCACGTTACGAAGGGGTCCATAAAATCTTGGTGTGGAGCCCATATAGCCGCCTTGAAGATGTGTCGCATTTATTTGTACTTGCGTTGTATGATGCCGACAGCATGATGGATGATGACAAAAGCCTCAAGAGTGGTCTACTTTTCTATAAAGGCCTTAAAATAAAGCCTCAAAAAATGTGTAACTACATCTTTCCTCCATTTATATATACACCATGGGTAATGGCATGCACAAATCTTTTTTTCCTGGACGTCCAACTGTCATCTGTATGTCACACAAAATTATACATTTGCTCTTCCATTGCATTTTAACCTCTGTGCTCCATGCATAATAGTCCACATTTTTGTGTTCATTTGCACAGGACTATATGTATAACATTAATACCTATATACCATGGTCCATGGTGCTAGACCTCTACTAAAACACCATAGAAAGTAAAGGAAAAGTTGAAAGAATTTTTTTTCCTGACTTTAGAAATTTAAAAAAAAAAATTGAATTACATAATAATGAGTGTAAAGTTGTTCGTTAGTGAAGTGGCTGCAGCCGGATGACAAGGTTCCGCACGTGCTAAAATGTAAATTTTTATATAAAATTAGACTGACGAAGATTTTTTAATGAATTCGTCGATGCGCTTCCAAGAGCTGTCGTCAGTCGTCATCTCCCATTTGATTTCTCTGTCACTCCTCATAGTTTGTACATTAAAAGGGGAGAAAAAAAAGTTGTTGTGGATATAGACATTGTTATCTCTGGAAGAAACCATGGGCCATGGAGCATGTGCTCGGAGCAAATGTACACAAAAAGCATGGACCATACAGTAATAAAAAAAACATTTTTTAATGTAAGCATTTTTAATGCAAAACATGCATAAATTCAAAACTCGGAACGAAATTATATTTTTATATATCAACATGCAAACTTATATGAAGCTCTTCTCTATAAAGAAGTACAGTGCAGTAAAGTATTCCTGATGAATGCAAGTACTTCTCATTGTTGAGAGACTGCGAAGGCAGGCGGTGATGAAAGAGAGAAAGGCCGAGAGAGACACGGAGACCATTGAGGGACATATTGCCCGAAAGTCAGTTATAGTAGAGACTTCACATTGCGAGTGTCTCCATTTGTTCCAGGAGGACTTGAATAAAAACGAAAAGTTTTTGAAGTGGACATGGATTCAGATTTCCTCCATGAAGAGAAGGGTGCATCCCCAGAGAGTCCAATGCATACTATAGTATTAAAGTTTTTGAAGAGAACTCCTCGAGAGAGACACAAAAAAAATAGGAGAGCGTACCGGAACTGTATTGTTTACACATGCTACTCGATTATCAAATTACCTGTGTTTGCTTACTCAAAAATAATGAACTTGTACTTTTTAAACAGGCCTTGTACATGTGTGTCCCTTGTGTCTTGTGGAAGGGAGGAAGGGAAGCTGGCTACTTAGGGTGGTGCAATGAGCGAATAAATTTTTATCCTCGTCTTTTCATCACTACCATTATGTCACCCTCCAGGACATTCTGATATCCCTGTTATCTGTCTCTATATGCATACAATGATTCTGTATTTGCTCTGGGCCTGTTTTTTTTTCTTTTTGCTTACATAAAAACGAAGGAGAAGCCTTTGACCCATCATGTATGTATACATTCCGAATGCTTTTGAATTGGACAAGTTCCAGCTTGAACGATTCTTGTCATCTTGTCAATGATGGAGGGAAATTTTACCATGTCCGTTGATGAGTTATCAATACTAATGTCCATATAGCAATGACAAAAAATAGGATTTTTGCAATGACAATGGACTTTGGTCACCAGCTGGAAAGTAGTTGGAAAGAATTTTTGTGACAAAAACGGAGCAAGCGGAATATTCATGCATTTATATAGCTACAGGAAATCTTTTTTTGTAATACTATACCCCTTTGCAAACATTTTCTGTACATAAACTGGCTTTTCCACATCCTTGTAGCTTCAAGTGCCCGCTACTGCGGTGCTATAATTTTTTTTTTTGACACCTTCATATTCATAAAGCCCGGACTTTCTCCCCTAGATAGGATGAGTCCCAAAGGGATTTTGCCTTTTATGTGGATAAATCTCCCAAAAAAAAAAACAGTTGCACACGTGTAGCATAGCCTAAAGACAGAGAAGCAAGGTGTGAGACAGAGAGTCATATATATTTTTTTCATTTGTAATTGATTAAATAATGGGATATTATAAATTAGTTGGTGCGTAACAACCGTTTGAATAAAAGAGTGTAGGGGTAAAAAAGACATCCTGCAGGGGTTCCACACGCCGCCCTTAATCCTATTCTGTCCCTCAATCTCAACCCGCTCCCTTTTTATCCCCAGGACTGCTGGAGAAAACTCTCGGTTGGTGTCAATTATACTTGTATAAAAGTGGGATGGTCAGTCGATTCCATTATATTATTTGAACCACATGCATAATTTTTTCCCCCCTTTTATCATCCTTATATGTAAAAAGAGAGAAGAATCATTAAATTGGTACATTGAATCAAGTGACCAGAAACTCAGTAGGGGACAACGTCCGTCTCTTGATTCCTTATCCAGGTGGAATGAATACAATTCTCCAGCTCTCCAAAAAATGGCCAGACGGCTTTTGGAGAACGTGTGCCAGCCCTAGAAAGTATACCGCCTATGGTGAGTCTACCCGTGATTTTTTTTTAGTGTCATTTCTCTCTCTCTCTCTCTCTCTCTCTCTTTCTCTCCTACTTATAATATATGAATTTTTAAACGATCAAAGAGCTTTTTTCAGGTTTTAACGGACTTCTACACATATAGATTGGTCAATTATTATGTACACTCAATCCTTCAACGGCAACACGAAATAAAAGGAAGGAATTTCTATGGGACTGGAGGAGATCGGCGTAAAGTCAATAACAAAATTTAAAAAAAAAAAAGAATCCTCGAAGAATAAAAGTAACATTCTTTTGTGCGTGAATAAAATATTTTTCCATACACTTTTTAGTGGCTTGTGTCAGTGAAAATTCTTTTCCTTCTTAAAAAAAACAGCATGTACTACACATTTCCTGGGGGCAAGCTTTCTTGACGTTAGAGAACTTTGTGCTTCAGCATAAGCGGAACGTTGATTTAATGATGTACACCGGAAATCGTTTGTGTTCCAGTGGCAGAAGCTCCCTTTTTTAAGACCACCTAATATTGTAGCCGACAGTAAAAGCCTGGGTGTATGCTCATATTTGATGTGATTTTTTTCTCTCCTTTACATTTTACCCCTCACACAGACATTGGCGTCTCTCAACGGTACATATTTATTCTTCTCCAGGTTATCAAATTGAAAATTTCTCCCACGTAAAATCATTTGGCCCCATGTACTGACTCTTTTACTGGAGGCTCAACTGGAGTCTCCAGTAGAAATGGTATTTGGTGTAATCACGTACTGTTTGCTCTTGGCCTTTTGTTTCACTTTCACAGACATTCCATCTGAAATACTTATTCAGAGACATATTCAAAAGATATACCCACAAGACAGAATATTTTCTCTCCAAAAAACCTCCTGGAATGCTCACTTTATTGCCTCTCATGCTCTCCCCTATTTTCTCTCTTCCATTTATTTGTACATTCCTCTATTACTTATACTCTGCTCCGTCTGAGCTTTTCACCAGCTCCAGCCATGAAAAATATTTTACCCCTCATTACTCCATTTTTATTCTGTGTCCACAAATCAGTTTGCCTTTAAAATAATGTTCTCACCCGGATCATAAAAACTACAAAATATTTCGCAGGTTTTTACAGTTTCTACGACACTGCCTAAAAGATAACAAAAACGGAAATATGTATACACATGAGAATTAGTAACTCATGATACTTTTGCAACCCTTTTCCCACATGGCCTACACAAAAAAAATGCTCCCACATAAGGTACATACTTCTGGCCATTGGAACCATTACTCTTAACCCTTAGTTCTTGTCACAAGGATAAAAAAAATTGTACGACGATTGCGTAAGCATTTGTGTCGGTGCATGTATTGTGATATGTTGTGGTATTACTTAGATACAATGGACAAGAATGTCTTTGTCATCCTCCTCGTTTGACTCATTGACGCGTTAAATTTTTACCATGGATCCATTTTGTACAAGTAATCGTTTGTTGGGGGGAAAGTCGGTGACAGAAAAAAGGAAGCCGCTGATTGGAGCCTATGTCCCCAACGGAGTACAGAAGATACCGCTCAAGACATACCTTATCGAGAAAAAAATATGATGAGCACTATTTTTACCATAAGTAATTCAATGACAAGCAGACAGGTCCATTAAAGTAACTATGTAATCCTGAGGTCAGCAATGTCACCATTTACCTTGAGGATGATTGGAGAAGACACGAGAAGTAGAACATGGGGATAAAAATGCTCGGCGAAAAAATAAGAGGAAAAAAAATAGAAATTGCGAAAGAAAAAGGACATAATTTATGGCACATTGCACAGACAGTGTCAGCAGTCTTTTTACAGGAATTTCACCATTTTCCCCGTAGACGGCTACACCACTTTCCCACGTGAGGAAGCAGCAACTACAACAGGGGAAATCTTGTTTGGAATCCCGTGGATAAGCAATATCCAAAGTATTCCACCAAAGTTTCCAGGGAGCAGTTGTAGAAATCCGTCACATTTTTATGTATTTTTCACCACATTTTAAAAGGCACTGACAGATTTTCGAGGGGTTAAAGGATACATGTATCCACCAGTATATTTGTAATACTTACCAAATTACTTGAAAAAAAAAGTTAGTGTTGTGGTATTCTTTTTTATTACCGGTGAAAATATATACGGTATAGGGTGCTCATTAATGCATGAATCCTCCACATTATGACTCTCTCGCATAAAAGGTCCGTGTGGAAACTGCAAAAGGGATCCTAAACAAGGGTTGTCGTAAAAATTATGTTGGGGGGTTGGGGTTACCAAAAAAAAAAAATCGTAAACAGAGAAAACGATGAAAATGTACAATGTAATATAACACATGTATGACAGACTTTTTTTTCTTACAAAGTTGCGGGTACTGAAAATCAATTGAAACCCTGTAGTTTAGTGAACACACCCATTCTTGAATGATCCGTCAGCATATCCCCCCCCCCAACTAGACTCTTCAGAGTCCTTGAGAGATTCAGAGATTGTGAAATTAGTTTGAAGTATATATTATATATCCAAACAAAATCTTACATACACCTTTTCTTTCTCCATATTTTTTTAAAATGCTGGTTGAGAGTGGTAGGGGGAGGTTGGAGAAGGTTTGTGAAGCAACATGTGATAACAGTTGCTTGAAAAAGTTCGGTTTATGAATAAGAAATATAATAAGCAGGAAGAAATCCGTTGTCAACAGCTCCAATGTGTGCCAGGGCGTATTAAAAAGCTGAAGTTTGTTCCTGTCTGTCATCCAAACCTCCCTTCCCCCCCCCCCCAAATTATGAAAGGCCTTTAGAGTGACTGGAAAAAACAGTATAGTGATACATGTAAGAAAGTTGATGGTAGTTTCCAAGTCATGCCACTGGAGAAGACCTGCATCATCAAACCTCTGATACGTTTGACAAAAAAAAAAAAAAGAAGGAAACTTGGAGAAAAGTCTTCCTTCTCCTATATTTCTTCGGACGTGTGTACAAAATAGGGGATACATGCACATGTGTATTTTTTTTATGAATTAAATTTTTCAGGGAAAACATGTGGCTTTTACCCACTGTACACACAAGCTTCTAGTAGCTTCATCCGGATCTTCTCAAGTTATGCAGGCATTACTTTGACTATACAAAAGTTTTTAGGAAACGGATGGAAGCATGATTGCTCATCCCTGAAGTCGTTTTGGTCCAGACGCTCTCATCCTTTCCCTTTTCGCCTCACAAGGGTTCCATGGAGTTTTAAAAAGAAAAAAAAAATCTGTCCTTACTATACCTTCAGTATGGGGTTATGGAGTCTACCTTGCATGTTCCTTTTAATTCTGTGGTCTTCTTTTTTTTTCTGTATGAAACCTGGATGGTGCACACAGGAAGTCTGTTCAACTGTCTACCATGGTGTAGTGTAGAGGATGGTGGTACTTTTTCGTATCATATTACTCATCGCCGGTTTCTATTACCGTACTTCCAAAATGTACAATGCTTTCTCGTGTCTTATCTTCCTTTTCATGTGTAAGCATGAAGACAGGGGAAAATTATGTAAAAAAAGAAGGAATTGAACAAGAGCTTTTTTTTTACTGGCATACATGTATGTCTTTTTTGGTCTCGACTGAATCCATTGTATTAATTATTGTGTGGTCGGAGATCTGAAGTTAAGCGATCTTGATGGTCAATGCCGTGGTAAAATGTCCGGTACTGATTCATACTGTCCTCCATTTCTCTCTCTTCCGCCTCGATCTAGTTTGAAGAGATTCATCTAAAAAAAAAGTAGGGAAAATCACTAGCCATGACGGATTTTTTTCATTTTAGGTAATCTCTTCTTCCGTTTCAATGGATGATTCTTCGTCACCGCAGAAAATGATCTAAAATTCTTGGGAATGAAATTTCCATGATTTTACCCCCGCCGGTACCTTTGCCAGTCGGGTGACTAGTCATTGTGACCAAGAAAAAGATGTAACCATGTAAGAATTAATTACGGGCTTAATATATGTATAAAAATGAATACCATGTATCGATTTTGGAGCGCTGAGTGATAACAGATTGCTTCTGAAATTTAAATTATTATTTTTATTTATTTCAATACAAGACCTTTTTACACAACAACAGGATAGCAAAACAAGAGAAAAACGTCACAAAAGTCTAAAAAATACATTATACGTTAACTTATATTGAGACATTTTCATACACATTTTTCCATTTTTTTTATGAAGTAGTAACGTAGTGATTAGAAATTCATTGCAGCATAATTAGTCTCTCGGATTTCATCTGTAGGACAAACCCCGTAAAAGCTATGTATCCCAAAATAACGAACCCTTATATTGTTAGTAGTACGACTTTGTGAATGCAAAATGTTTTTCATGAAAACAATAATGAAAATACTTATTATGTACACTAAACCCCAACTTACATATTAGCTTCAAATTGTAATATTCTTATTTTTATAATACAGATACAGTATCACTAAGGGTGACTACAATGTGCTTTTGTATCAGTCACAGTCACGACTAGATCACCAAATGCACAACTTTTTTTAATTATATAGGTTTACCGTAAAACATACATTTTCCCTCAGAAATCCAATTATTGTACTGATTTCAAATTAAAAAGCGATAGCGTTGTTTCGCATTCCCTCGACATGATGTAGTAACCAGAAAATCAATAGGACAACTATGCAAATAATGAAAATATCATGGACGTAAACCTATGATGCACCCACACAAATGAACGCACGCACTAAATTGGGGATCCATACCAACATTTACGATATTGTTAAAATTTCCCAACCTTTTTCAAGTACCCCGTAGCTTAACACTATGAGTAAATTTATAGCCTGGATGAACGCACGTACGTAAGTACAACAAGAAACTACGCAGACAGTACATTTAACGACTAAAGACAAAAAGATGTCCGCACTAAATATTATTATGTAAGAAATATTACGTAAAATATTTAGTCAGACAATGAAGACGATATGCTATTTATTCTTAGTTTCTTAGGTTTTCGGTTTTTGCACCAAATCCAAAAATAATACATAACTGTATGTATTTTTCTTCTCAAATTATGTAACACATGTATATACTTAAAAATAAGAATGGATTTTTTTAAGTCGCAGTTTTTTTTACAAAATACAAATTCCATTTTATAGTCACTTTTAAGCTTAATAATATTTGAAGTGTGAGAGCTTGACAAATGAAGAAATCGTATGAATATTTACAATTCTATATAAAACAGAATATTTACAGGAAAATATACAATGACGCGCATTCTTCCTTCACATTTCTCACCTATCTCCTTCCTCCTACAAAGAGTCTTACGGTAAGATTGTACAGGACTTTATGACTACTAGCTGAGATTGCTATCAGTTGACAAAAGGTTGAAGTGTATATAGTAACTTCTGGAACGAAAAAACAACAAGTCGGGGGAATGCGTGAAAAGGGGCTAAGGAAATAAGACCAGTTGTCTTCCTCTCCTCCCCGAGCGCGTGAGGCAAATTTTCCTTTAATTCTTCTTCTTATTTTATTCTCTGCACCGGATTTTCTTCAAACGAGAAGGCATCTTCTTAATTCTCATGTAATCTGTTAAAAAAGCAAATGGAAAACATTTGTTAAAAAAAATAAAGTAATAAACTGAGTAAAACCATGGTTATACATAAGTCAAGTGGTATTACAGGGGTGCATGCATGCACTGATGGATAGTAGGTATTTTCTAACTAATCAACATTATTTCAAGGTTAATTTTAGGATTGGGTATTTCTCCCTCCACAGGACGCGTAAGTACTTGATTGTAGCATACCATATGAATGAATACTAAATGCATAATTCTAACAGTCATGCCACGCTACAATACTTAATACACATATGCGGATCTGATTTAATTTTTAAGTGTATTTATGGGTATGGAACATCCCATAAAAAATCATCACACGCCTTGTTAAGTACGTACGAATGTGTCTAATCTATGCCAGACACAATAAATATGAAATACATGATCATTTATTGAGTGTAGAAATAAATTCTTTTTTTATAATTCAATAAAAAGCACAAGAATCCTCTGGATCTTTTCGGTAATAGTACATGAGTGTGGAAGCCAAAATAAAAATCGTGCGACAACTTTATACATTAACCATGTCATACTCCCTTTCAAAGCTGTGGTATCTGTAGTTCGTCCTTGACGGAATTTATGCCACGGTCAAATTTAATGTGTCTTACACACATTTGTACATACACTACACCAAGTCGCTTGTGACTGCGCAAGGAAAACGATGAAGAACTACTATTCGAAACGAAACAGACTTTTCCAATATTTTTTTTTTTTTTTTAAATAAGAATAATTTCTTTTAACCAGCCCTGCTTCCACATCATACGAAAGCATATTTCCAAATGAAAAGTAAATTAATGTGTGATGATAAATATATATACGCTCCACACGTAACCTTTCTTGCTCAAGTCCAAAAAAACTTCATGATAAAATACAATAACCGTCTCTGTGGTGAAGGTATAAAACTTTAACCGGCACATGTAACTTTTAATACAAGTGTGTGTTAAACGATAAGGATAGAACGAGAAAGAACTTGAATATGCCTTTGCAATCAGTCAATACATGTGATGTGTATTGTGTATATATGTATGAGCAATTTTTCCACTAGACCAAGAGATTATGAAAAAAAGACACATTGAATTGTCGTCTGCTACTTCATATAGGTGATTCCATTCAAATCCTTTATGTATTAGTTATTAAGTCAAATGCATTTACAATGTGACCCGAGTTTCATTTGCGCGCCCAAAATATTTTTATACTATATAATATATTATTCACTTCCAAAGTTTCCATCTCCAACCTCCCAATACAATCTCTGTCCATTTAGAAACAATCAGGAGAGAAAAAGTCACTTGGAAACTAACTTTGCCACTTATACGAAAGTACCTTCAGCAAACTACAAAGTGAAGAACAAATAACTAAAGACTTTTCCCTCCAAAACAGCTATCGTCATCAGCACACATCAAATTAAAACATTTATTTTCCACGAAATATGCATGTGTTCCATTATACCTTCAGAGAGAGAGAGAGAGTGCGAGGGAACCAAATAAAGAGGTTCTCTATATTTTTCCCTCTCACATTCTCTTGGTCAAGAAACGGCAAATACATACGGAAGATGTATTTTTTGCTCCCTAAGATGTTTACCTTTTAGCAAAAGTCCACTCATAAAATGTTACGCAATTGTGATCAGTTTTATACAGATTTACATACGCTTCAACATCACACATACTCTTTCTTTGCATTGGCATATACCTGTATTATATACACCCAACCTTTTAGGAAGCACGAGGGAAATTTCTGTGAATAGTCAACAACATTGCAGTTTGCTCTCGCATCACACTTCTTCGCCAATACTCACAAAAACACCTCAGCCGCCTTCTTTTTCCTTGAAAACTATATGTGTAAAACATCGTCACTACTGCAAATAATACTTGGATTTACATACCTGTGTGTGCACACAGGTACAGAAGAGAGAGAAAAAAAAACGCCACACATCGCGCTCTTTTTACTCGTATTACATACACATGGACTTGATCTAGCCTCCAGATCATCACTGACAAGGTCTTTTGCCAAGTATGTACGAATTTTTCTCATCAAGTAACTAGGTAACTGGGTATAAGTTAGAGCATGAAAGACGAAGAGTGAGAGCGTGTGTGTGTGTGAATCTGAATGGCAAAAAGATGAGGTTTTGTTCACATAAGACCACTCACTATGTCAAATACATACTACAGAGAGCAAAAAAAGAGTTTTTCTCTTCACAGAGGAGAATGAAAGGCGTAGAACTGACACACATTTAGTTCGTGCTGGTTATGTACGATGGTTCGGAAAAAAATTATTGGGCAAACCTAACTGGAGAATACAAGGATGGCAAAAAATAGTGATGCTTACTTACTTACATTCCTTTATGAACCAATACATGTGGACATATTTGCAGGTGTCGTACATACTTGAGTCGACACACCTTTACGAGCAAGAAGTGAATGGTACATAATCTGTAATGAGTATACATCCTCTGCCTACACATACATATACGATCTGCGAATAAAGCGAAAGTTTTTCCTGGTCATGAATAGGAACAAAAAATGCTGAAACCTTGCGTGGTTTACGCTAATATGCATATACATACAGCTAACTACGTTGCTAATAAACAACTCCGTTACAAGTTTCCTTGTTCTTGTTTCACACACACGCTTATACTTTTATTATTGTATCGTAGGACAAAGTGAAAACCGCCAAATCTCATGGACAATTTCAGTAATCGAAAGAAAGAGAGAGAGAGAGGGAGAAAGATAAAACTTGTCACTTATTGCTCTTCAAATAAAAGTTACAAGTTCATGAATAAAATGGACGAATGGAATACACACCTATAAAAAAAATGCTGGGTATTTGTATGTAGAACAATCTATATAAAAAATAAATGCTTATGTCCCATTGTATTACAGGGAAACTTTCTTCCCAATCGTTCCCGCTACTGATGACCTTGCTTAACGTATGAATAGTAATGCGTCAACCAAGATTATACAAGCTACTGTGAAACCTATTATACAAGTTACTAGAAAACACATTTTTATCCATAACTGATACGTGTTGCATGAGTAAGCCCCATGCTTCTAACAAAATATCCTTTTCGCAAGTGCTTATATGTATGATGAAGTCACAAATCCTATTGACATAGGAATTACATACAAGAAAAAGTATTTACTATTTTGAATTCATGAGATGAGAGATGATATTTTTACACGTATATCAAATTTTGTGCATGTCACAATAAAAGCCCTAACGAAATTTTTTTTTCATCCCTAATTCGCTGAAAGTAAATATTTGATGGTAAATGTATGGTAACTTGCAACATATGCAACATGTGAAATCAGTGCCCGCTCAACTTTACCCTTGAGTTGAAAATACACACGGATAAATTGGATGGACCAAAGGTAAACTGCCTGTACTGTTGAATGCATGCACTATGCACAGAAGTCTCAGATCGCCCAGTTGTCCAGTAAAGTGTGCAAATTTGTACATATTTGTTTGAATTGTGAAATGGAGAAGTACCAACGTGCAATATATGAGAGGGGAGAGGGATACATACGAAAAAAATCAGTATATTAAAAAGTACATATGTCAATGAAAAAAATAATACCTGTAATATATTTCTGCTTTACAGCCGGGAACAGAAGAATATCTCCATGAGGAGAACGAGAACAAACATCCTTCTCGTAATTAGAGCCCTTGTTGCTTTTCGAATGACTACCAGGTGAGGAATTCCGCCCACTCTTGTTGACTGTTGGTGAGGACGTAAGACTTCTTTGAGGACTTAAGGATCCCGGATTTTCTCCAGACGAGGACGACGTCGAAGGAGAAGTAAATGATTTGGAATCAGTCACATCCACCAACATGGGTGAAGGCATATTATTCTCATGAGCCGGGTTACTAGTAAGACTCGGATTCACAGGAAGCACGTCTTGATTCTCTGGTTGGGTTAATAATTCTTCATCCGAAATGGAAGCAGAAAGTAAAGGTCCACCGGTCGGATGTTCCATGACCGATCTCTTGTTCGGAGGATAGTGAACAGGTAATTGGAATTTGGCTCCAATCTGCCGATTTATTGACTTATTCTGCAATGGTCCTTCCCACTGGAAATTATTTTCCGGATGTGGAGCCCTGGAAGTGAGTTGAGATTCCGTCGGTATGGAGAAATTCCATTTCCGTTGAAAAGCCCACTGTTTTGTGTCCTGAACTTTGGACACAAGTTGGTCACATTGGATGGTGTCCGGAGCTCCAAAGAGGCACCTTGCAGTCATCTTCAACTGGATCATGACCTTTTTGGCCGTTGCTGGACCCTCCAAAGTAGTAGTTGAAGTAATGATTCTAGCTGGTACTACCGCAGTCGACATTCTGACATAGAATGTTTATACAAATTCCCCCCCAAAAAAATTGTCACTAAAAAATTTGATTTTCACCCCCAAAAAATCGTAACAATTCACAAAAAACAATATTTCCAGTCTTCTTACACAAGGACGAAGTTTTGACGGTGGTTGGTAGAAAAAATTAAGTTAAGGCGACTAAGGAATTAGTGTGAAAATCAAAAAAAAATTTGAATACACATAAGTAATAAATACGAATGTGTATATACTTTCAGACCAAGTGATTCAGTCGACGGTTACAATATGTGTGTGAGCAAAGTGAAATTGTCTCTTCCCTTTTCCTCCTCTCTCGCTCTCTCTCTCTCTCTCTCTCTCTCGCCTCTCACTCTCAATGACGCTTGTTGACTGTTTGAATGTGTAACGGACAAACGTATTTTTGAATCATCTAGTCCATACAACGGTGGGTGTATTTGGGGGGTGAACGCAGTGCATGCATAGCCCATGCTTTGCCTTCTTCCACGTTCGTAGAAAACGCACCTTTTTTTTTTTTGCCTTCTCCCCTCGTCGTCCTCTCTCACATTAAGTCCTATACACATTCAATGTATACATATTTATTCATTTTTTATTATTTTCTAATTTTTTCTCCACAGTAATTTTATAACTTAACTACAACTACTCCTTAGTAATTTGGACATTATTATAAAATATGAAACAAATGAAAACCATGAAATTTTGAAAAACAAACCTTTTGAGCTTTCAGCCGGCGTTTTTGGGGATGATTTTCTCGTTTTCCCCCGGGGCAAAGTCCGAGATTTTCAGGTGGAAAACGTAGATGTTTAAGGAGTAGAACGTTGTTTTTACGTCCAATTTCCTTTTCCGAGGCTGATTTTCCGGACGTTTCCACACTACAATTGGTACAGTTTTCAAAATGATTTAACTCACATTTAATTATCGAGATTTAACTGTTAAGATTTAAGTATCAAAATATACATAATTATCACAATTTAAGTTTCCAGATTTAATTGTCAGGATTTAAGTTTCCAGATTTAATTGTCAGGATTTAAGTTTCCAGATTTAATTGTCAGGATTTAAGTTTCTAGATTTAATTGTCAGGATTTAAGTTTCTGGATTTAATTGTCAAGACTTAAGTATCTAGATTTAATTGTCAAGATTCAAGTATCTAGATTTAATTATCAAGATTTAAGCATCTAGATTTAAGTATCTAGCTTTAATTATCAAGATTTAAGTATGTAGCTTTAATTATCAAGATTTAAGTATCCAGCTTTAATTATCAAGATTTAAGTATCTAGATTTAATTATCAAGATTTAAGTATCCAGCTTTAATTATCAAGATTTAAATATCCAGATTTAATTATCAAGATTTAAGTATCTAAATTTAATTGTCAAAAGTCAAATGATGGTTTTCTGGGACGTTTCAGTTAATTACAGTGGAAAGACACTCTCAAAACACGACTTGTGACATTGTGAAGAAAAATGCTTTTATTATTTCCTCACATTTTCACAGGTTTTTTTGTTTTTGTTTTTTTAGGATGTCTGTACTTTGTGGGTATTTTTCTGTTGAAAACAATTGATTTTATAGTTTTCATTTCATTAATATTTCATATTAATACGTTGTGTATATGTACATATATGTATGTAATAGATTAATGAGTAGTAATAGCAATAGTAAGAATTAATTAATTAATAATAATGCCGATTTTGTTGTTGTGCCGGGGTGACGCTGACTAATCTGATATTTTGACAAAATGTAAATTTCCAAGTACAAATGTTGTGAGTTTGTGAGTTGTTTCAATAGTTTCAAAAATCAAAGGTGAGTTAGTTTCCTGCATAAAATACTAAGTGGGTATAATTTATGATTTGTGATATAATGTTGATGTAGTTTGTGTTAATGAAATTCTGGAAAATAATACTTAATGTGTGAATATCATTTCAGCAGAAGAGGCTTGTTCTTACGGGTTTATATCAATTTGGGTGAATAAAATCGCTATTTAGTATTCCATGTGCATTAAGGCCACTTTTTAAGTCAAATTGTTAAGTCACTAGGTTAGAAAAAAAGGTAATACCCCTTTTTTTCCGGTTAATAATTCTTCCTCCTAATCATGGGTTTTTTTTCCTTTGACTTGACTTTTTTTTTGTACAACTATTTTTTTTACTCTTAATTCCCCACAGAATTGTTTGGTGTGAACAAGGGAGGCAGAGATTGTTGTGGTAAAATAACAATGTAAATAAACGTTCTCGCACTTTTCCACTCTACGTCTGCAGAGAATTTTAACGCGGGAATAGGAAGGACAAGGCCGATGGAAGAAATCAATTTGTATGATGATGATGGTAAAAAATCCCAGGTGTATCATGTGAGTATACGTCTATATAGTTATTGTATGATTTGGCAGTTGGAATATTTACTCAAGTGAATTTTTTCATAGTTGGAGGAAGAGTTGAATCTGGATCTGCAGGTTTTACTGGTGCATTACAATAAAAAAAAAAAAGTAATTATACTTACTAATTTATGAGGCAAGGCTCAAGTCAACAAGATAAATCGGCAAAATATCACAAGAAGAACCTTCAATGACGCGTATGTATTTAGTCTGTGGAATATAATGTCTCTGTCTTTTTTTTACCCAAAACAAAGTTTTGGCGGGATTTCACTTTCTTATTGCGTCGTGTGCTTTCTATAAGCAACCAATAGGCCCAAAAATCCCTACGTAAACTGTAAGTGTGTAAGTCCTTTACTCAATAATACCTTATGTATAAGTATGGTCTAATATGTGTGTCAACTAATGTTGTCTAAGTCTCTGAATTGTCAGTCCCGAGTCCCAAAAATGGCGCCAGTACAGGCCATCAGTCAGTTCAGTCAGTCTCAGCGAGTGAAATCTGAACGTTCAGTCAGTTCAGTCAGTATTTAAATCT
>JAQGBT010000499.1:0-50653 GCA_034698585.1 Disparrhopalites patrizii
CGCCTCACTCAGGTCTTTCCGCCTCATTCTCGACCTATTGCCGCCTCATTCTGGTCATGCCGCCTCACGCTGGTCATACTGCCTAATTCTGGTCATGGCGCCCCATTCATGACCTATTGCCGCCTCATTCTGGTCATGCCGCCTCACGCTGGTCATGCCGCCTCACGCTGGTCATGCCGCGTCGTTTTGGTCATGCCGCCTCATTCTTGACCTATTTAGGCCTCATTCTGGTCATGCCGCCTCATTCTTGACCTATTGCCATGTCGCCTTACTCAGGTCACTCCGCGTCATTCTGGTCCTAATGACACCTCATTCTGGTCCTAATGACGCCTCATTGTGCTCGTAATAACGACTCATTCTGGTCCTAATGACGCCTCTATCTGGTCCGAATGACGCCTCATTCTGGTTCTGCTGACGCCTCTTTCTGGTCTAAATGACGCCTCATTCTGGTCCTAATGACGCCTTATTCTGGTCCTAATGACGTCGCAATCAGTTCGAACTGAGTTGTGGTGATGACAACATTCCGCATCGAGCCCAGATAGGATCACTCATCTTTATGGCCCTAACCACCAGACCAAACATTGCTTATGCAGCGAATAAGCTGTTACAGTTTTGCTCAAGCCATGACCATACACATTGGAAGGCTGCGAAAGTAATATTGAGGTACCTTAAGGCAACAGCGTCACTTGGCCTACAATTCAAATCAGAACCTTCGACTACTCTGGTTTTATTTACGGACTCCGACTACGCGGGAGAGCAAATCTACAAGCGGATTCGTGCTTTTCCTTGGTAAATAGCCAATAACTTGAATGATTCAATAGCAGCCTGTGGTTGCGGTATCATCCACAGAAGCGGAATACGTAGCCGGAACATGAAGCAATGCAAAGCCTCTTACGCAGGAAGGATGGCGAAAACAGTTCGGATGAAGATCCAAGACCACAATCCATGAACTGGTCCTTATGGACCTTTACAGCTCTACTCCTTTCTATGTGTGTCAGCTTCGGAACCGCAGCTGCAATATCAACCCAAAGTTCTCAGCCCGTCCTTTGGAGACCCAGCAAGATTCCAATCACCACAGGACAACCGTGTGCATCTAAGAGTAAAGTTAATGAATCCTTGCGAAATGTTGACCGAAGAAACAATGCATCGTGACACTGTTCAAGCAGCTAGATTAAAGTGTAATGAAATGTATGAAGAATATTTCAAGAAAGAATTCCACAGCATGTGCCCTCACGAAGAACAAGAAGTCCTCGTTCGACGAAAAAGAGCAGTCAGCGTACTTATCGCGGTCATTGCGGTCTCAATTATCGCAATGGGGGAATGGCCACCGCCGGACTTGTCATTTCGAGTAGTAACTCACAGCAGATCATCCAAGAAGCTCGAAGAGAATGGGGAGAAGACAAGTTGTATCCTCCACTCCTAGATCTACTGAACTTTACTCTTCCCTGTGGCGAAGATTGTCCTCTACAGTTTGCAACCCCCACCCGCTGTTATATGGGAAAAGAAAGAAGCAACCTTTTCCTGGACTTCTCTGTTCCACAAGTGAACAGAAGCTTGCAGCTGTTAGACGCCTTTGACCTGATGCTACGAGAGAAGAACTAAACTTGCCGGGTTAAATACACTGGACCCAAGAACATGATTGTATCTACCGAAAAGGCCTGTGTACTCCCTAAACATCCGCCAACCCGTAAGACATGATTTGCTGCTTTCCCCTAGCCATGGATGTATGCCTGAAGCCAATCTACCCACTGAGGTGAAGTATTTTGATGTTGCTCATTGCGAAAACGAGCATCCCGGTGATGAGTGGGATTTCGTACAGATGAAGCACTTCTTTGGTTCTTTCCATATCTACTGCCGCGGAAGCTACTTGCAGATTGACAAGAAACGCTATCCATGCCCTGATCAGGTGTTTCTTCTGCCCATGAGCGCATCGTTCAAGATTAACGACCTAGAGTATCACGGAACCCAAGTCTATCTGAATTTTCAAGAGGAAACGGACCCTCTCTTCACGATGAAAGCAAATTGGTACCTAAAGCCCAAGTAAAATTTGTCTCAACTTTCCAACCATCGCCTAGTTAGTGTTCCCGTGACGATGACATGACCTGGCTACCCTGGGATCACCCTATGACATGGACCTCCATGACGAGTGTCGGACTCGTCCTTATTTTGATTATTGTTATTATTGTAATAATGGTCAAACATAAGCAAAAAAGAAAGAAAAATGTTTCCGTTGTGGACAGACCATTGCTTGGTGAGCCACGCCATGCTGAAATTATTGAACTCCAACCTCGAGATTGAGGGGGGGTGTTAGAAATATGTACTAATCCCGACGTTGCTTATGCAGTCCTTGTGGTTGTTTTGGATGACGATTTTTTTGTTTCTCTCCTATACATTATCAGAGCCAACCTTTTTGCTTATTGACTATTTGGGTTCGCGCCATATTTACTTGTACTTGGGCTATTGATGCCTTCATGATATTTTTCTTTCTAGAAGTTTTCTTTTATTGTCATCATATGACTATATTTACTCTACATTACTATTGTACGGATTTGGCCACATTATCGTCCTTTACAGTTTACAGCACTGGCTTATTGTTCTCAAGCCTTAAGGATATTGTCACATATATCTGTCTTTCTATGTTTACAGGACTGGCTTATTGTTTTCAAGCCATAGCGATATTGTCATATATTTCTGTCTTTTTATGCTTACACTACCGGCGTAGTGTTTTCGGGCCTTAGCCAAGTTCTTGAATATTTTGACTTTTTGCCGTTTACATTACTAAAATATTGTTTCTGGCCCAAACAATATTTTCGTGTATTTCGTCCTATTTTGATTTAGCCATATTTCTTATTATATGGTATGGAGACTAACTGTGTATAATTCCATATAATTTGGTCAATTGAATTTTACATGCCTTAGTGCATGTTTTCATGTTTTTCACATATTTTTGTCAATTGAGGTTTACTTGAACCTGTGAATGTTTCTATGTTTTTCATGTGTGTTGTCTGTTCAAGTTTGCATTAACTTCTTCAATGTGTACATGAGTCTTGGTACGCACGTACTTTCTGTACTCCGAATCATATAAATAGGACGCGGCTAATAAAGACAATATAGTTAATGTTTTCTGCTTCTAACCTCCACATCTCCAGAAACACTTTATTTCATTAAGAACCACACTCTGCTACACATACATATTAGCATATAGGCACACGTACATAACGATCCACGTATGTGGATCTCAGTCTCGAAACGGGTCATACACTCATACATGTATTACAATAATAAATAATAAATGCATTACAATAACTGTTGCCTATAGTTTATTGTTGTTAATGAAATGAAAGCAATATTTTTCATTATAAATCGTATTAATTTATTATATTTTTAATTATAGTACGGGTGCAAACGACAGCACGACCTGGGTCCAATCCGCTGGCAATTGTTGTGCATTTGTGCTTACTGATTGTGATTAGTGATTTAGATTAGTATTGATTACTGTTACTGCTAATATTTTTCAGTAATTTCAAATATAGTAACTAGTAACACTAATGCACATGTAAAAGGGATATGGGATTGTTGGATAATAAGTTTCGTTTCAATATTCAATCTCAATTCACAAACTCACAACTTCGAATTAGAAATTAGAACACATCATGTAATCATAAATCATAATATATCTAGTTAGTTATAGAAACTTAAGCTGCGTATCAATTTCTATTAACCAGTCAACTGAATCACCAGCAACCACCATTATTAGCAAGAAAGTAGTTTGTCATTTGTAAAAATAGCTAAATAGGTATGAAGTAGCGTTTAAAGCATTTCTATTGTTATTGTACCTATATTTTTTAAAGTTGAGTTAGTTAGTTTTAAAGTTAGTTCTTATTGTATATATATTTTTTAAAAGTTGAGTTAGTTCTGAATTCGAAAAAAAAGCATATCAAAGACACCATGGCAGACACACCAGCCACGGACCAAACTGAAGTTCCGGCAGAAGCTTCGTCTCCCAGTAAGAAGGAAAATCCGGAAGAAGATGGGACATTGGCAGAAGTCAGCGGAGAAAACCCTTCGCCGGAAGTTAGCGGGAAGCATTTCGACGTAAAAAAGGTTTGAATTTTTTCCCACCAAAGATTCCCGTAAATCATATCATAAATACGAGCAGATCAATGTATGGACCATCTTGAATGATACAGTGGGACGCGGTTTCCATGTGGGCGTGGGATATTGTGGTGGACAACTGCGCTATCTGCCGTAACCATTTGATGGATCCGTGCGTAGAATGTCAGGCAAATCCATCTGCCACTCCAACCGAAGAATGCACCGTTGCCTGGGGTGTTTGTAACGTAAGTGATATTATTATTTTTTGTTTTGACTGGTTTTTTTTATTCCACCTCAGTTGTCATCTTTAACCATTTTATTTTCAGCATGCATTTCACTCCCATTGTATTTCCCGGTGGCTTAAAACACGAGCTGTATGTCCTTTGGACAACAAGGAGTGGGTATTTCTCCGTTATGGGAGGTAATTCTAATTAAGCTGACGCTCTTCCCACCTGCCAAGCGCTGTGTCCCATAAGCAAGAATGGATTTGAATAAATCAGTATGTGCACACCGCTTCAACCTTCAACCACCACAAAAAATTCAAGAACTGACTTCTTATGATTAAGATGTCTTCCGTTTTTATGGTCCCCTTTTTTTACGCCCCTTAAAGCACACTTTTTACATGGAATTCATATGATTTAGTGGGAAATCAATATCCCATTATAAGGGTCCGCTTTACAACCCGACTTGTTCCGCTCTGTGCACTTACTTGTGATTTACACACATACACATACGAATTTTGCTGGGATACAAAAATGACTATAAAAATAATGAATGGATAAAAACCTCCGTGCAGAGATGCCATGTCAAAGTCGAAGCAAACAATGATTGCGAAATTATGTATGAACGTCTACATTTATATGTACTTTTTATGACCGTTAAATGCTCCGTGAATTACTAAGGAGGCCCATAAAAAATGTCTTCAACGACACAGCTTGATACTACTATAAACCTCTTTTAAATCTTTGTTTCGTCCATACAATCAAATATTTTAATGTCCCCATTTTCCTAATTCCTGTAATACTTCCTCGTAACTTTTACTCTCTTTTGACCTTTCTCCACGTCTGTTTTGTTCAACTAAAATAACAAAGAGTAGCATGCAGGTCCATAAACCGTCTTAGGATAACTCTTCCATGCCAACGTATGGCTGTTATACTATAATTATGCAGTATGTAACATACATATGTATATTTTATAAATATATACCAGCTGAAACATCATGCATGAAAAAATCGGTGTCTTCAAAGTCATTACAAGGTAAAAATCCCCCGTATTAACACTGGGGAAAAAGAATGGAGGGGAAGTATTTTTCGTTCAATAATGTGTAATTATACAAGCGAGACTCCTTTGACGCGTCAAAAATGGAGGAAGGAAGAGAAGTACGTCCTGGTCCAAGATGAACATGTCAATAAAAGGGTAAGAATGGGCTTTTAATATGACAAAATAATGACCCCTACTGGAGACGCTTGATGACTCTTTTCACATTAATTACTACACAATTACATTTCCCTCTCCAAAGGAAAAAGTGCTCAGCTCCAGTAAATGCAATGCTCTCTCCCCCCCCCAAAAAAAAAACCCATTGAACTCACATAAATTTCTCCCAAAAGAAGCCTTTCTCCCTACATCTCTGAAGGCTGGTGCGAAGTGTAAATAAAATACGGAGGTGACCCCTGAATTATGGAAGCAACTTACCACTGCTCCTGCCTTTTTTTTGGTGCAAGGCCGTAATTGCACATTGTACTTGGATTTGAGGGAGGCAGAAAAAGCCAAGAGGTAAAGGGAATGCCTGACTGTAATTTACTTGTCGTTAATTAACCCCAGCCCCGTCTTCCCTACATCACAACTTGCAATTATACACTTACACCATCCATCGTCCTCCCCTCAATCCCTTTCACCTCCTATCTTCATCATCAAAATGCAGACGTTATATATATAACTATATAGTCTCACTTATAAGCACGGCCTCGATGTGGATTCTGTGGATGTATGAAGAAAGCAGAGAAAAAAGCCAGTTTTTTTTCTTTTCCTCCCCGCATCCATAAGATTTATGCGCTGTGAACTGTATGCTACACTAACATTACCAATTCTTAAATACACATGAAGAGAGTGATGATACTGGACGGAATTGTAGCTCCTTCAAGGGGCCTCTTATTTCCACAGTTTTTCCCATCCTCCGTATTAGTTAAAGCCTTTAGCTAAGAGCATGAATGATGGTGTGGAACATGGGGCCCTCCACCACTTATTACCTTAATGTAATGATGCATAGTCCTTCTTCCTTCACTCAAAAAGGCTTGATCCTGGTTGATTATATAATGCATACATACGTTGTGTACTGTCAAGTTGAAAAAAAAATCTTAAAAGATATACGCCATCATCATCCACCCACGAAAAAAAATCAGTGGTCAACCTTGTACATGTGTATTACAGTTGGCCAAACTGCATGTAACTCTCGGGAGTTTTCTGAGGATGTATGTATAACCCTTCTTACGTGTAATTTAAACTTTAATATTTTACTCCATTCCTTTCCACTTCGGGTCATATTTTTTGAAAGTTGATGATACTTAAAAATCTTGAAACTTTTGGAAAAATATCTTTCTTCACTAGAAAGAAGTATGGACGAGAAAGAAAAAAGTGCTGGAGTTAAGATGTACTACAGTGGTTGATTCGGAGAAGAAAAAAACAAGAAATATATACATGACACCTTCTCGGGGAGGACCATTAAGAATGGGTTTGTTTTCATATGCAGGGGAGCAAGTTAGTTATCAACCCTTTATGTGATATTTTTCACCCGTACACACGTATGTACATATAGCACGGGACCAATGGTTCTCGTTTTTTTAATATTATTACTCATGGAGCAATAAGACATAATAATACCTAATGCCCCAGAAAAAGATTTTTCCCTCTCTTTTTTTTACTTCTTCTTCCACACAATGAAAGTTCAATGGAGAAAAAGGGATGAAAAAAAAAAGACTCATTATAAATGCTGTGGATTTCGGGTTAATAGCCACAGATGTAAGCAACACATATATTTTTTTAATATATAAACGCCTGGGTCGTAAATTTTTATTTTGGTTAATACATGCGCGGAGATGTGAAAAGAAATAACAAATGGAGTTTGCCGGTGGAGTAATTGTTTGTTGTGAATCAGTCCAGGCACACGCTGCTCACTTCAAAAGACAGATCATCAAGTGCCTACGTAAGGAGATGGTCTCTTCAATTTAATAATGATTTGTGTCCTTTCTCCAACTCCTTTCCCCTATGGCTTGGCTAGAAGTAGCTAACATAAAAATTAAACAAGAAGGAACAGGCAAATCTTCATTCTATTACATACATTATTCCTTCTTTTTTTTTGAAATTGTGGTTGTACACTGGCATTGACTAAATGATGGGCAATGGTTTTGATTTGAGTCCCATGATTGCATACTCCTTATTTTTTCTCTCACTCTCTCTCTTTCCAGATTCTCAAAAACCAAAGCTTCCAGGGATAAATATATATATATATATATATATATATATATATATCCATCGTTTAGTTATTTTGAAATTATTAAAGCACGTTTTTTTTCTGTCCGAAACTCAATAAATAAACCCCTCGTTTTACCTAATGAGCATCAACCAAAGCTGGGAGCTGTACAAGTCACACGTGAAAAGTGTGAGGAATACGGTAAATCAATAAGAATTGAAAAGAAAAGACTTGAAATTCCCCACAAATATATCTACAGCTTTTTTTACTCAAGACGCAAAACGACATTGAGAGGCAAACGTAGTTGATTTCCTTTTCTATTGTTTTTGGGGGGAAAAGGTGATACAAGGTAGAATCCTTACGACGTGTTGAGCAGAAGTTATTTGGTTTATTCATTTGTTGTATTTACAACTGTTGAGACTATTTGTGTACATTAGGTACATAAGTATATACGAAGGAATTGTAAGACAAATGGGAGAAGCTCTGGACTCAGTTTAAATTGTCAGCTCATAACATATAAGAGCAGACGAGGTACCTCCGGTGAAGAAGTTTTTTTTTTTTGACTTGTTTGATTCGATTTCAAGAGTCAAAATTTTATTTATGTCCACCTGCACCCCACTTCATTACTTGTTCATCTCCAGCCAGACAGAGAGGGAGAGTGAGAAAGAGAGAGAGAGAGAGAGAGAGAGAGAGAGAGAGAGAGAGAGAGTCAGAAGAGAGATACTTGATAGTTCGGAGAGCCTCGTATGGTCAAAAGAAAAGATATTTTTTTTGGTGGAGGGAAGCAATAATTGTAGCCTCATTTCAAAAGAAAGGAAAAGTAGCAATCGATTTAATCTTTCGACAAGTTACGGCGGCATAACCCGCATTCATTTACACAATTTACGTCGAATCCGAACTATTACCTGGCTACTTCGCTGGTGGCTGCATCCTTCAATATTAGTATAGTATATAGGTAGATCTAGGTAGAACTTCAAAAAAATAAACCCTCGAGAGTAAAAACTCGGAAGAAAAAAAAATTATCAACTTGAAACATTTGGTGCTATGTGATAATTATGTACATGGTGTGATCCTTCTTACACTTTACAAACACGTAGTCGATTAGGCTTTACTCCTATTTTGATTACTCTTTTTTTTATATATATACAGAGTTACACATCGCAGAGGATAGTTGGGGGGAATGTGATGGCGAAAGAGAAGTGGTGAGGAAAAAAAAAGGTTATATGACCGTAGGCCAAGGGTCGGAGAGTTTCTTGAAAATAGTCACTTATTTCTAAGGGAAAAACTCAGTAGGTTAACCTGGTTGAGTAAACATTGAGCTCATTAAATGCAAAGTGAATTTTTTTAGACGTCATTTCTATCCCTCTCCCTAAGATCCCAAGTGGAACTTTTATAACCCCCAAAAAAAAATCCTCATTATTTCCCCCCACAGTTTACAACCGATGATTAAATGATGAGAGCGTAAGTTCTAATCAGGAGTACGTGTCCCAAACAAAAAAACTTGTGGGTGAAGATGGATGGCTGGTAACTACTAACGATGGCTTCCACACCAACCGACGTGATATTTCCCGAAGGAATGTGTACATAGCTGAGGATGAAAGGTGCTAAAGTTTTTTGGGGCAGTTTATTATACACAAAAACCCATATAGGAAAAAAGATGTACAATTATAATTATTTCCCCCCTCTTGACGACATGGAGGCAAGGGGTTAGAAAAAAAAGGCTCCCTGGAATTGTGAAGCCTTTTGTGTCATTCCCCGATTGTTGGTCATGTAAAAGCGTGTGAAACCTCCTGGAAGCATCTGAAATGAACATGACCTTCCGCACACAACAAGGACCTTTTTTTTAAAAAACCCCCCATGTCCGTGGTCCAAACAAGGATGTGACTTGATTATCTTGATGAGAATCAAAATAATTCTTCCTCAACTGCCTCATCTTTTTTTCCCCAAACGGCCGTCTTATCTTTCAGACTGTTGTAAAACCCAGTTTCACAAGAGAGGCGCCCGATCTTATACTTTTTTGTTTTACTATACATATATTGCATACATATATCTTCGTATATATTATATGCTTAATTTTCATCCATATAGATAATATGCCCATTCAACAATACAATAATTACACATAAGGCGAAAGTTGTGTGGCTCCTTTCCTCCGTAACCATAATAATCTTGGAATTGCAGGAAATGATCTTCTCTCTATACAATTATGAATTTTGTTTATTGAATTATGCACACAGGGCAAATATTTTGAAATATGTAAAAAAAAAAAAATAATGAATACCTCTACCAAGAACTAGTAATGCTAATAATAATCCCATTCACCTTACCACAGACAATTTGTTCCCTCACACTGAATTGCACGCTCGGAATAATTACTGGGTTTGAACTCCCTATTTGATTAGGGCATAGTAAGAATTTTTGTTTTTGAACGGATGGAGGCTATGCTATATATGAATATAAAAATATTAACCCCTTTGAGGCACACGCAAGATGTACATATCCATGTTTATAAGGTTAGCGTTGGCTATATGTAATTACGTTTTGGGGTAAATTATAAAAGAATGTTGGATGGTATTTTGGCACGGTTCGAATCGCACAACCTCTGGGAGAAGATTGAATAAGCAGACAAGTGAGACAATTAATAGTAGTATAAAGCTAATCCTCATGTAAATTGTTGGTTTAGAATGAATTCTGACAAAATTGTGGCCGAAGTATAACAGGTTTTTATATACCGTCGGAGCCCACACTTGTTCATAATCATTCATTCTACCTGGGTTTTATTGCTCCTACGCCCGTGTATAACGTATGCATGGGTACGGTTAGAATGGCTGTTCATACGAAGGATGAAAGCATCCTTCTCAAAAGAGCAACTTTGCAAGATGTTTCCTATCTGCGCCATCAGTACACTGATTTTTCTCGAATCAAAGCATGCCCCTGCATTTATTAATAATAATCTGCAGGACTTCCATCCTATTGCCTGCCATGAACGGGACCACAAATTTATTGCAACTGTATGATGATTTTTGACTTAATGCGTGCTCCCGAAATCCCCATTTCTTGTTGGCAATAATTGAGCAGTTTCTAGCTTTTAAGGAGTACATCTGCAACGTCAGCAAGACCCGAGAAACATGATGTCTTTAGGGAAAGTCAACTTGTTCTTTTTAATTATGAAAATATTATATGCCCTTTGCCGGAAAAATCATGCTTTTTGTTATGAAAGCATTATGCTCTTTTGCAAGAAAAAATTTGCTTAATCGTTTTACGCTTTAAAAAATTATGATTTTTTATCACAGAATTATGCTATCCCTTCTAGGCATCGTCCCCTAGAAATCGTGCTTATCCCCTAGAAATTATGTTTTTTTGCCTTCAATGTAGGATATTTCTTGATACATTTCAAGAAAATCAGGAGATCTTGGACTCCAAATCAATGGATAACATTAATTCCGTGCTTTTTCTTATACCTTAATGCATACAACTCTGTTACTAAAATTGGACATTTACCCTTTTCATCCCATTTTCCCCGGAAATAGGATTTTCTTGTTTTGAATTGTGCACTTACAATAGCACAAAATTATCTAGAACGAAGTATTTCCGATTATATACTGTTGGCTTATCCTAAATAAAGTATTTTTCAAGATAACTGTAGCATTCAACCTCCAAAAACAAACTCATATATCGTGCGGTTTCATGGATGGTTCGCAAGTGTAGCAGTATATGTAATGTACATATATTACGTATATGTATGTTAATAAGTAAGTGTATCTAGCTATACATTATATATGTGTGAACCACATTTTAACGCGTCTGAGAACAATAGGAAGAAAGATGAAGAAACGACAACGGTGATAGATGATAGATAGAATAATATCAATAATATATGTACATATACCTATACATACTTACATATGTATATGTATGTTCAAATGATGGAAGCTGTCACAAGAGGAAGAATCTGACACTACTTATCCTTTCAGCAAGTGTTCCGTATTGTCCACCTGCCAAGTGGGGGTCCATTCTTACCTTTCTGTCGGCCTTCTCATATTATTGAGGCAGTGGGATCTTTCCTTTGTCTGCTCCCCCCAAGAAAGCTTCCGACTTCCCCTCTTTACCTCCAATCGTCTACAGGAACGTATGTATAGTGTAACTTCAGGGGGGAAAATTACATCTTCTATAGGAACTGGTCATGTCATGATATCCTCAAAAGGAAATTGTTCAATCATAGCAGACTTCCTTCGATTTTAAAATACTTGAAAAACTCAAGTTGTCAAGTTCAAAGTTTGACTTGGATATCCGTTAATCCGTTCGCATTAGTTAAATATCTGTGTAATTTCAATTTTTTTGGGATGAGTTGTGTTAGGCACTGCCGTAAAGACGGATCGGAAATCTCTTAAAATCTGCAAATCTTACTTCTCTTGCAGGTGGACAATCACAATTTCAAATTTGTACGGACTTGAATGAATTTCGTTGTTCAACTTATGTATTATAATTATAAGGAAGGGACCATAGAACTTTTTTATTTACGCACTAACATTTGCGTTTGTGTCATTGCTACTGTGCTAAGTTAAACAAATCGGAATTATTTTTACCGTTTTTTAAGTTGACGCGGACAAACTGCTCAACTTGGCAATTTTTGGATCTGGATGAGGATTTTGACTAAATCCACAATAACATATGCAACAAGTCGGGCTAAAAAATAGGCTTTTATATCTTATTTCCAGTAGTAATTTCTGGATTCTAGACATCCTATCAAATTCTGTGAAACCATATTTTCGGAATTTATGTTACTTAGTTAATATTGCATCTGAGTCCATGTAATTAGTCGAAAACAAACCTTTTAAGCTTTGATGTGTAACCCTTAAACATTAGTCATTGTACATAAATAATAAATATTAATGAATAATGAATAACACCAGCGATTTACAACTGGCCAGTATAATAATTCTGATGCTGGCTGAAGACAATTTCTGCTAACCCTTTTTTTTTGTTCTATCTACCTTTGCGGCGTCTATGATACATCTTGTTGACGAGCAGTCTACCTTCGCCCCATTGTTTTTCCGTGGAAAAATATACAAATGAAAACAAAACGCATACAATCACCCGAAGTATACCCGGTGTGTTATGATAAAAATGAGCTCTTCCTAATAAATGTTTCAACGCACTTCTATTGTATGACTCTTTTCTGAAGGTACCAGCAGTAGGCCTCATTATGAGGAGAGTCTAACCAAAAGATTTTTTTGACAGGAGCACAATATGCCACGTTAAGATTAGTTTATACCTCCAACTGATTACTGTGGGTGCTTTGCGGTGTTAAACAATATACTCGAATACTTCTTGAAACTCCAGGATATTTCCAGGTCCAGGAAACTCCAGGTCCGCTATACGGGACAAATGTGATATTCAGCGGAGTTGTAGTACACTAAAGGTATACGCCTATATTCCAGTATTCCAGATTATTCTGCTCTTTTTTTTCTGTCATTGTACCTTACCTCCAGAAATGTAAATGGGTGGAAGATGAATAGGTGCAAAACCTACGGAAAAGGCTCATAAGGCTAACGAGGGCCTGCGTGATGACTGATGACTGAGGGGCTGTTGTGAGGAAAGTACTTAATTCATTCATCGAACAACTTATCTCTCTACCCCTTTTACAAACGTGGTCCGTCAGAAATTTCACCCCTTCTTTTTCCCCCCTTAATTACAAGTCGGCCCCTCACCGTCATTGGGTGGGTGTCAAGTCACACTTTCCCGACAGTAAACATTCCCTCTGGACAAATTAATACCGCACATAGTACTATCGCAGAACAGAGGGGAAGGGGTGAAAGTGTGAGGATAATTCCAGAAGAAAAAAAACATTTCTGCCTCCCATTATCCACACTTGTGTTTTCATTACCATGCACACCTTCCTTTAATGTGTAATAAGGGAAAGTTAAACGATAGAAACATTATTGATGTCGGCATACGGACACCACCGGAACCCTCAGTTGTTTGGAGTACAAAACAAGCCTTAAGTACGAAGTCAATAAAGATGAGTATTTGATCATATTGTTCCAGGAATGAACGTTCCCTGGCGCACGCCACTGGACTTTTTGCTTTGTCCATCGCACTTATTATACGTTGGAGACTCTGTTTCCTAGAACTTGTTCAACCCTTGTCATGCTTTTTTGTCCAGGCACTTAAATTAAACCAAGCCCGTATTAGTGTACAATGTGGTCAATGACAATACCTTGTTTAACTTCCCTGGTTCCAAGGGACACCATATGATCAGGAGATTAAAAGTACCGGGAGAGGGCAGTTCAGTTAGAAGACTCCCAAAAAACATCTGAATTAACGCGCTGGAATTTCTGCATGTCCAGCATACATTTCGGGATGCTGGAAATGCTGTCTGTATGCTTTCAGGACGCATCAAAAGGTCTTTGGTAAAGCATAGAAGGAGTCCAAATCAGTAATTGGCTGAGAACAGAAGGATTTGCTGCAAATACGCTCTTGTAAAAAAATTAGAGAACTCTACCAGGGACAAAATGGATTAAATTAAATGAAGTAATTGTGGGAAGCACACTTTAATTAAATTTTACGACCCTATGGCGGAATGTATTGTTTATACATAACCAGATTTGTTTTTTGCGGCAGAGATAAAATAACGATATATATCCCTATATACGTTATGCAGGGTAAAAGCCGAAGAAAGTACCAAAGTCCATGTTGAGGTCTTAGTATATAGTATATAGACAGATACTAGACGATGTTGGAAAAATCCCATATATTATAGAGTTCGATTATGATGACATTGCTAAATTAAAACAAACTTCCCAGGCACTTACCTTCCCATAAAGGGTTCCATCTATTCAGGCGACACGGCGGTCCCGAGGCTGTTTCATGCACGGAGAAGAATTAGACCGCTTTTTTTAAACTTATTAGACTTTTATGTATCCTAAGGTTTTTTTTATGTTCCTTGCTTACACAGGGAAAAAAGGTGTGATGGAATTGAAACTTAAAAACCGTGTAATAACCAACGCAATCAATCAATCAAGCTCACAAAAAAGTAAATCACGAAAAATCATTTGTCCTCAACTGGCACCGGCGGATGGTCAACAAATGCACTTTGAAAGGAAGCTCACTCGATCGACGGAAGTTATGTATGTAATAAGCTATATACATATACATAACACATATAGTCATACATATGTATAAGCACAACTTCAAGTGCCGACTGCACTTGAGTGAAATGAAGAGAAAAAAATTTGATTGAAGCTTCCGTTGGTAAATAATTAATTTCGAATCTGATTATATTTCCAATCTATAAGGGTCCATTATAGCTTCCAGACTGAGGAGCCATTGCATTGGTTTGCCAAAAAGATTTGGTTAATAGATATGTACACATGCATAACAACATAACATACAACTTCAGCATACACATATGTATATACACATACACATACACATGAAACACTACAGGGTATAATCCCATCCAAATCCATCTCCGTACATTATTACATATCTACTAATGACTTCCTCTCCCTGCATCTTCAACTGCTCATTAGATGTGGAGTTATCCTCTCAAAAAAAGTGGAGAATATTTCCGGTGATTTTGCTCTTTATATTAGCTTTATTCGAATGAATCTCTCGGAGCATCCAAACAGCTGTTGCCTTTCCTCTGTAGCGTCAAGTACAAATTATGTGTAGGAATTTCTCAGGGAAAGGAAAAGACGACCTGCCGGTTGTATGTATTCCTTTTTACTCGTGTCATGCATAGAATCCCAAATCCGAAAAAAATGACTGTTCCGAAAAATCTGGTCCTTATAAAGAACATGGCTTTATTATTCCATATTTGTCTTCAGAAAATGAAAAGAAATTATCATTGAATTCCTTTTTATTTTGAGATGAAGGTAACAGACCCACTACGGGAAGGAGAAATTTCCTGGAAAGATGAAGTAATAAAATAATAAAAATAATAAAAATAATCCAAGAAATTCTTAAAATGCACAACATCCGTACTCATCCGTAGTCTGACTAGAGCATATTATGGCGTATTTTTGCTTATTTAGTCATTTTATTATCATTTATTTTATTTGTTTTCACTAATATAGAACATTCTAATTTTTAGAACAAATAACATCAGTATCTAAAGCTTCTGAAAGGACTCTTCCACAGCTTATGCTCGTTCATCATTTTCTATAATATGTAGGTATGTACGTTTATCATCGTCTCCACAAGAAACCATGTAAAGCCCGTAGAAAAAAAATTGAAGTGTATTTTGGGGGGACTTGCAACAACAGGAATAGATTGTATATTTTGTCCAAATTGATAGAAACCAGAAGTGGAGGGAAGCTCCGAGCTTACCTTAAGGTAGTCCATTTGATTACCTCAGAGGGGGAAATGCATAAATGGGATAAAGAGAAGAACAAAGGAAAAATACATTATGTATATTATGACCGGAACCCCCTTGTACTCTTTCATTTTATGACTGCCTCCATGCCGGCCAAGAAGATACACGTGTTTTTACGAGATGGATGTGAATGAATAAGAAGTACATAATCTATAGTAAAATACATTTCCCTGGCCACCTCAAGACCCTTCCTGGGCATCTTCCCACTCCAAAAAAACTATACGGAGACGGATGATAGGAAGAACAAAAAAGAAGTCTAATGATGCTCGTGATGTGAGTATTTTGCCAAGAGGGACGGGAGGAGCAATTCGGTGCACCTCGATTTTCAAGTTTTTTTCCTTGAGCACCGGAAATCGGATGTGACGTCATCAGAGACAAGGCTTGGGAACTGGGCTGGCAGAAAAACACACCCTACACACTTCCAAGATTAAGAACTTGCGTGTCATCCCATAGAAAAAAGGTTCCATTCAGTTCCATCCAAAAGGGGGAAAACCTGTCCGCATAAAGGGTACATGGGAAGCCAGTCCCATGCATAATGTGGGTATTATATGGGTATATACATATATACAGGTAATAAAAACACAGGCCACCACACTGCGGACTTAACAATCTGTGGGTCCTCTTATGGTTTGTAGATGATAACCACCGTTGTCTATAAATATATGTATGTCATTTGAGGAAAGTCAAACTATACCTATAGGTTACCCTCGGATTGAATTCAGTTTTCAGCTCCATACTAATCTGATACATATAACAAGTCCATGTGTACCACCTGATACCAATATTCTTATGTGTCTATATCTATGTATATAAGTGAATTTATGTACCTATGTATGTATATATATAAGTGAATGTCCTGGAATTATTTCCACGAGTCTGTCTCCATGAGATCTTCTGTCACACAAGAGGTCCAAAGACGGAAACAATGATTGTGTGTATAGCATGTATGTATGATTGGGGTCACAATTTTTTTTCTCTCCTTGCATTCATGTGTGTGTGGTGGCTGTTTGGGAACAAGAAAAAATTGGTACCTTCTTTTTTTGTGTTGTCTATCAATAATTTAGGGACATATAAGTTCCCTCCCCGTCGCCACTATTTGTGTGCATAAATGCATGAGAATGGAAAAGACGTTTAGTAAAAATAAAAAGTAGCCTGGGAAATTTGTGTACGTCGTTGCAAAAATCGCTGGAGCGAAAAGGAGAGCGACAAAAGCCTGGTTCTTTACCACGACGGTGACAGGTGGTTTGCCCTGGTCACTTGGAAAACTCTTTGATCATTATCTTTCCCCCCTTCCCTCTCTCTCTCTCTCAGTCCTCCTTTATTTTCTAAAAATTATTACACGTTACAACATGAATAGTGCTTGTTTTTTTGGGCATGTATACGCTGTAGTCAAATGTTTTAAGCTCCATTAATTATAAGACCAATCAACTTCCTGTAATTTTTTTTTATTTAATTTTGTTTTTATATATCTTTGAAGGAAGTACTGCTCCCTTTTTTTGCACTCCAATTGAAAACATGGAAACATGTGGAAGACGTACTTTATTTGTCATATACATACTTTTTCCCAAATCCCTTCTCACCGGTAATGAGCCTCTGTTTTTTCCTTACAAAATCGAAGAAATTTTTGCGGGTAGAGTTCGTTGACATCAAATTTAAAAAGCAAACAACATTGGACCTCTAAAAGGTGTGTTGAACATCCTTTATCCGGCCGACTAAATCATCACGGTTTCAATTATTATATTCACATTCGCATCACGCACCATGTTGTACAAATTTTCCGTCGGTAATAACCCCGTTTTTTTAAGGAAGTTAGGATGCTGACGGAGTTTTCACACTCATATGCCATATTTTCTTGGGTTAGGTGAAATTTTTCGGGAAAAAAATTGAGGTAAGTCTATACATATAATTTTAAATGTATCTTTCCAAGAGTTTCGGGGTAATTACAGATGAGATCAGGGACACTTATAGGGTTTAATTTCACTGTGGGGGATTAAAGGAAGAACTTTTTCTACGCTTAAGTACATAAAAGTAAACCTGGCTTTAGTATATGGCTACCCACAATCCACTTGTGACTTTTAAGCTTGGCATTTTTATTGCCCTTCATCCAATGCTACCAACTCCGGGAGAAAATGCTACACACATTTCAAAAACTCATCGTAATCAATGTTTATATACACTAACAAGAGGCAGGATGAAAGATAATCAATGCATTTATTTTATTCTTTTAGGAACTCACGAAGGATGGACGCCCCACCACGGAGAATGATAATGATGGAATTACTCTTGACATATTACTAGAACATACAAGGAGCAGAATAAAACCTTGCTTGCATGCGTGGATTGGTGAGTTTTAAAACAATCCTGTTAAATATACAAAAAAAAATCATATTATGCATCCAAATAATGTATGTCCTAAATTGCCTAGATCCCTTTCCTCCTCTATAATACACTGACCGGTTTGATCAGTTCTTTTATATTTCCATGTTTTTTTTTAGTTTTTACAAAGATACTTATTAATAAATATTTACCGTGATCACAAGGGAAACTCTACATTTTGCCTCAATATGGACTATATTTAACCACGAAAGTGGGGAGACTTGAAAATAACCGGACTTACGTATATATACTTGCCTCAAAATAACCTGATTATACATGTACAAAGTGACAGCGTCTTCTTCGTCCTGTGTGTCCACTTTTCCTTAGCAAGTTTTTTTTTTTAAATAAGTGAAAAGTTAAAGAGAGAATCGAATGATGATGGTCAACATATAAAATGCATCTCGACAGAGAGATCAGTTTCTCTTATCATTCATCTTGTATGAAAGTATAAGATGCATTTTAAGTGCATTTTGAGCCTATAAATCCGTGATGGTGAGAGTCGCCGAGAAGCTTTTTTTTATTAAGCATTGTTTGCTTTGATGTACTTTGTACACATAGCTAAAAATCTATTGTGATGAGCCAGAAAAAACTGAACATTTTCATAAAAGGGGCACCAACGATCTATTTTTTTAAATAGTTTTAGGCAAAGTAACCTCTTTCGTGGGTTATATCTATTGTATAGTAATTCAAAGTTTTTGTAGGAAAAATATAAACATGCAAGTCTCCAACAGGAGTCCCTTTATAAAAGATGGCTTATGCTCGCGCTTCAACAAAGTATTTATTATTTTTATTTTTTTGCAGAGGATATGAAAAAAGTATAAGTTGAAAGATATGAAAAGAAAAGATATGAAAAAAATATAAGTTCTGAATAAATATATACGTTTAAAAATAATTGAAGAAGGTCCAGTAAAAACGAGATGGATTTCATCTTGAGTATATGCAAATAAGTAAGGGATAGTTCCAAAATAAAAAAAAATTGTATGATAACCGCCTGTTCTTTTTTCCAAGAGTCCTGTCTCAATTCGACTTTTTTTTTAAGTGAAGGTGCAAAATGTAAAAAGGCGTAAGGTCTTTGGATGATTGCTACAGTGTTGTCTACTACGGAAATGGCTGACAGGTTGGAGAAGAAGAGGGATACAAAAAACCTGAGACTGGAGTGTGTAGAAAAAAGTACAAGTAGGAGATAAGGTATATATAAAAAAAAGATTTACAAGACATAAAGGGATGTGGTGGGAAAGGAAAAAGGGATCAATCCGCTGGAGGCTACATTTGTTTTAATTCCCTCCTTGTATACTTCCACTCTTTGAGAGGAAATTGTCAGTAAAAAGGAAAGGCTCACGCGAACCTCACCTCAGTTGCTCAAAAAGATCTCAGATGTTAAGAACACGACGATCTCAAGAACTTGTTGCTGGCCACATCTCCGACACATCCTCGTCCCTCTGCAACACCTCTTTTGCAACATTATTTTCTCTCCCTTTTTAATTTCTATATTTTACTTACTACATATACTTTCCCTCAATTAACAGGATTCTGAATTGTGCCATTTTTTCTGACCTTAATCGGAAAAAAACAAGACAAAGAAAAATAAAAAGTGCTACTGGGGGTGATTGTGGACATGAGTGAGTGCCAAGAGAAAGAGAGATTATTTTAAAATAAAAAAATAAACTACGGGAGGGAATTTTAAAAAAAGTGTCGTACGAATTGCATTATTATTGACTTTTGTAATTGGATTAATCAGGGATTTTATAGTGATCGTCCACGGATGTCCGCCACATATCTAACCATGTTGTCCCCGTCCCCAGGAGGCACCCTTACCCGGACCATGCTCACCACATCCAAGCCCATGAAAGAGGAAGTTCTGGATCACGGAAATCATCACCATCATCTTCATCATCCGTCGGAAAATAGTAAATTCACGGATTTGGACGAATACATGTTGGACACGGCTTGTGTCATCTCCGCCCATGACCACAAATTATTACGACTCACCAAAGCCCCACATCATCACCTCCATTATCACATGCTGAGTGTGAGTGGGAATAATAGTAGTAATGTGCGAGAGGAAATGTCTGATGGATTTCATACTCCAAGTCCTTTCTCCAGCCCCATGTCCAGTCCCATCTCACCCACACATTCCACGACGGACTCCAACGAATTCCATCAACATCATGTCCAACATCTCATCCACCCCCATGCCCTCACCCGGTTCCGGACTTTGGAGTCCGAATGTCACTCCTTGAATCCAAATATGATGTTGGATTTCGTCCCGACAAGGCCAGGGGAGAAGGAGCTTAGTAGTAATGGTCCAGACACAAAAATCTCATCTTCCTCCTCCTCACCCAACAACAATAAGAGTCGAAGTAGTGCTTCTGTGAGTCAGAAACATTCGCCAGTGTTCTCCGATCAGGACATGAATGACTTTGATGACTGCCAGGAGAAGGAGGATGATGAGTATCATTCCAACGACTCGGAGGAGGACTGTGACAAGTGTCAAACAAAGGTGTCCTCTCTGTCCGCTACTAAATCTACAAAAGGGAGTGGTGGCAAAGGGAAAAAGAAGAATTCGAAGCAGGTATGAGATGACTTTTTCTCTCTTTTGTTCTTTGCATAATCCATGTTCCAGTCAAGGAAAAATTTCAAGTTTTTCAACTGGGAATACAGATTTTTGATTATTAAAAAAATATGTGGATAGGAGCAAGAGATTGTCTGGAGCAAGGGATGGTTTTGAGTTTTTACCATTATGGCAAGGAATCAGAAGAACTAAAATTCATATAGAAAAATTCGTATACAAAAAATAAGAATAAAATAACAATGTAAAAAGCTAATTCCTTATTAATGATAGGGTGTGATTTCAATTCGTTCTATCCACAAACTTGTTAGCATTCAGGCCATGATTCCCTGGGCCTGCCAAAACTTGCTTTTTTTTGAATGTAGTGTATTAAGTAAGCGGTAAAGGGTGAATGGGATATTACGTTGTATCTTAATGGTCAATTCCATTGGTAGGTAAATCCCCTCGTAATGCGGAAGAGGAGATTGGCAGCCAATGCTCGGGAGAGGAGGCGAATGCAGAGCTTGAACACAGCCTTCGACCGTCTCCGTTCCGTCCTTCCATCCATTGGTAAGGATCAGCAATTCTCCAAGTATGAGACGCTTCAAATGGCCCAGTCCTACATCAGTGCCCTGTATGACCTCCTTCAGTGATGATTATATTCCATCATATATGCATATCCATAAAACATATGTACATATATACATCCCTTCAATCAAGTCATCATCAAGGCCCTTCTCGCCACAGAAATCAATGAAGACGCGTGGAGAAACGGTGAAAGTTATCTCAGAATGCCCCAATCCAATCCTTTACAATCCATTTTACCTTGGTGCATCCCTCAAGGAACTTCCCACGCCACTCCGGGAGGTAAGCAACCACACAGTTTGCTTCACAACTTCCGACAAATAATAAGGAAATTTAGAAAAGTTATATATAAACATTGTAAATACACAACGGCCACGGTTATGTAACCTATTTTTACACTAACAAATATTCGTTTAACCTGACAGAATAACCATAAAATGTAATCAAGATTATATAGTAACGACAAATAGATCGAGATATTTCTCGGAATGCCATAAAAGTGTGGTCAAAAACTGACATTTGTAAATAATAATATTTTGTATAGGCTACAAATGGACCAAGTTTATAAGGTACTGAAATACTGAATGATGCGACCTGCGAATGTTGAGGCATTCAAATACATTATGTTTATTTTAATTTACTATAAGATCCAATAGATTTGTCATTTTTACTACAGCAAAACAGAAATTGTGGAAATCAAAAAAATGCGTCCGTGTGTGTACACAATAACTATAATTAAGAGATTCCTATATTGACAACAGGTCACGGTGGGAAGTAGCTCAGAAGCATTAATGCAAATTAATTAAATAATACTCGTCCAAATCAAAAGGGGGCTCAGTTTGATTTTGTTTTTTTTAAACAATTTTATAAAAGCTCAAACAGAAATCGCCGTCCATTTGTAAGTACAAGTAGTAGGATGCCATAATATGCATATTATATGTATAATATAATACATACGTATATGTATAATACATATAAAGGTGTGTGTAAAAGGCGCTAGTAAAATTAAAAAAAAAAAGTCATGAAAAAGGGGGCTGCACCACTGTGCTGCGTCATGAGAGGATTACCAGAATCCAGTAGTTGCCAATAAAGATTGTCTTTTACGCTAATAAAATTAGAAGCCATGCGTTGTGTGTGGTAATTGTATACATTGTAAACATATTTAATGAGGCAAACGGACAGAGTTAACCTTGACGGAGGTAGACGTCTTACGACATTGTTATTGAAGATTTTCTCTTCAAATTTTGATCCTTCTTATGTACAACAATCTTTTGAATGAATGATATAGTATGTCTAGTACTTTGTGTTTGGTAAATAGGTAGCTGCGAATCCAAATGTCTAATAAGCTCGACAAGGTCTAAAGTAAATGAGAGAATAATTATAATGGGATAAATAGGGAGCCACTAAATATTACAGATTACAGTACCTACTGTGTTTGCTGAAGAAAGTGAGCATGTTTTCCTCTGTCGGGGCTAAGGGAACTACTACTATTATCATAGTTGTTTCTCACAACTCTTTTTCTTTTTTACTATTTTCATTCTCCCAACTTTTATGTAGGTTCCTTGTTTGCCATAACCTTGATATTTTGGACGCAGATGTAATATGTATTCATTGTTGATAGGAGGATAAAATCGGCCAAATAGCCATAATTTACATACTACACCTGAATAATTCCTTCAAGTTACTGTATTACAATTTTTTTTATTACTATCACAATGACGTCTTATTATTAGTTCTTATGATCCTCATGGACACAGAAAGTTACACAGGAGGACTTGAGGGAAATAGCAACAGAGAGAGCATAAAAGAAACAATAATAAGTTTTGAATTTTTGTGATGGGTAGTTTATGTGTTAGCCCCTTACTGTGGGAGGAAATTGTAAGTGAAAAAAAATGACCGAAACTTGTATTCAAAGGTGTATCTTTACATAGAACAAAAAAAGGGTAGCCCTTGACTGTCCTTGAATCCGCGTAGGCAATACATGAAGGTAGAAAAGAGTATTGGCTGGGAGAGTGAGCAGGAAATCTTAAATGGGGTGAAATATAAAAATTTAAATTAAGGCTCTAAAAACTACATTACGATATTCATTGCATGAGCCCCCGAGATTGATACTCTCCGGCCGTCTTTTCCTTTTTTTTCTTCTTCTTTATATTCATTTCCATAAATAATTAACTTATAAATTCAGTAGGAATCTTTGTGTGGCTACTCAGTGGTAGCCTCTGTCGCTTTACTTCTTTCCCATTGTAGTTTTTTTTATCTTCTCCTTTTTGGTAAAGGGTAATTTACTCAGTCTCCTGCAGAACGCAAATTAAATACCTTTTTCTTTTTTACCATCCCTTGGAAGGTGCTAGCGGGAAGGGAGAGGTAGTGGATTCTTCTAAGGGGGAAAAACAGAATTAAAAAAAGATGGAATTAACAAGTGTAAACGAAAGAAAAAAAATTCAACAAAGAGATTGAAAGGGAAATTGATGGGAATTAGAATTAAATTAGGTACTTACTTTCTCGAGCATAAAATACAGTTTTTATTCAGGAGGGATAGTTTTCGGAGCATACTGAGAAAAAGTAAAAGTTGAGGGGATACTTTCACAATTGTGTACGTAACAATTGTGGGTCTAACCCTTTACTTTACCCTTGTTCTTGCTTCTTTTTTCTTATTTCTCTCTCTCTTTCTCTCTGACAAATGATTCAGTGTGTAGGGAACTGTCGTAAAAAAATCTAAAAAATAGTTGAATTAATACAAGTGTTAAAATGAATGAATGAAATAAGAATGAATTGACTGAATAATGACAAAAATTAGTTTTCAGCCATTATGAAGGCGAATTTTATCCTGTTACTTTGTCACTTCTCAGGCATACTACTAAGGTAGTACTATTATAGCAGTATGTGTAGTCACAATTAATTATTGAACTTGACGTTCCACCGTAAAAATAGGGACCACGAAAAGACACTCAGGAAATATTCGACTTGATATTATTCGATGTTCACTTTATTTTCGCTATATATCTCGCCTAATTTCTCTACTTGAAGGGATGAGAAAAATAAGACAGAGATTATATAACTTAACTCAGGTTAAAACCCAGGAACGTGGCTTCAAATACATTACAAAATGTTCAGTTTCGTCGTGTAATGTATACAGAAGCAAGCACACGTCCGAACTTGATGGAGAATTAAATGAGTAAAATGTCATTTAGCTCAGGAAAAGATGCGAATTGCAATTCCAAAAAATAGTTCGAACGTGTGTAAACTCAGGCAAAATCAGGATATTAGCTGTAAAAACCAGTATAGGTCACCATTATGCAATTTTTTTTAGTTTTCTATGAAAGCTCTGAGCTTTAGTTCTATACGTATTGGTTAAATACAAATAAAACTTATTTTACCATTTTTATTTTACCTTTAAATATTTTTAGGAAGGTTTTCTTTTATTTAGTGGTAGTGATCACACCCAATACTCAGCTGACCACGAGGGAGAATACGCTATATTACTAATATTTAGTCGTACTATAATATATAGTGGAAGATATTACTATGTATTTCGGTGATAGAAGGCATATGAGGTCTCATAGGGGTAAAGAGAGACGAATGATACCTGTTGCAGATGCTTCTTCTTCTGCGTCTTAACTTTTCAGGGAGTAAACTCCGGCATGTAAATATTCTGTATAGATATTTGTACAGGGTTTGTAAAAATGTCAGCCACCCCCTACAGTCCAAAAATCAAAGGCAAACTTTCCGCATTAACAGATTTTTGACAAACTTCAAAATGAGCCTAGGCACATTTTTATGCAATTTTTAGTTTGGTCTGTAAGGGTGGCAGACCTTTTTTTGCATATCCTTTACATAAGAAAGTTAAAAACAATTAATTGGTTTTATAGCTCAATAGCTTATAACTAGAAGTAAGTTGTATGTGAAAAGATGTGTCAAATAATCGTAAATCAATGCACACCATTTAAAACTGTACATATGTATATACATACGTGTTCAGGGATATTACAGAATAACTAATTAACGAAATTACTAAATGTTAAACTACATGCCATTTTCGTCTGTGACTCATGCAATACATGTGCGATAAACCTAATACAAGTATAATGATAATAAAAAATAACTCAAGTAAAACATAGCACATTGTAATTAGCTTATAATGTTGGGTCTTGAACGACAAAAAAAATAACTTGTACATACTGCAAACTAAAGAAAGTGTAAAAAAATTGTAAAAATCCTGAAGAAAAATATGTCTTGACAGGTTTATATATATAATACCTATATATATAACACGTAACAAAGAAATGTTTCACAATGATCTCTGTGATAGATACAACTGGAGTACATTTCCCTCTAGCTTTATCAAATGCTTCGTACACAACAAGACATCTTCCTTTATGTAATACCATTGGATAATGCTGTCATTATTTCCCCTCCGGTATCCAGTGTAAGCCCTGTGTGTTTTTAATGTTTGTACACAGAACAAGATGGTTAAAAGAAGATCTATAATCGTCGTTAAAAAATGTCCAAAGCCCAGTGTAAGCAGAGGTAGAGTCTCCATGTATATTTCATTTTGGAATCCAATACCCTTATTTTCTGATGCTCACCATTAGTGTATAGATAATATACATTTTAAAATAATATTTTAAGGAACAAATACCTTTATGAAAGCAAAATTTGTCTATTTTAAATACAAAATGTCACATTGCAACCTTTGGAACAATATAAAATTTTAATTATGGATGGAATTTTGAAGACTATATATTATGTACATAGTATTTGTTTTTTTAAAGCCACACATTTTACGTATATGAAAAATTCCCACGCATTACATTTATACCAAGGAGATGATGGGAATCTCTACTATTTGTACGGACTCATAATATCGTATGGTGTACCTAAAAAACCGCATACCCGCGTGGTTGTAAAATTCTCGTGTTTTAATAGTAATATGTATAGGTTGACAAAAATTACAGAATTTGTTTACACATAGGGGTACAAATTTGTAAAAGATCAGATACCCACAAAGATGTTCAATAAAAGTTGAATAATAATGCCATGAAAACCGAATTACTCGTCTACTTGTGATTTATTCTTGTTCAATTTTATTTCATCTCCATTCCCCCTTGGCCAGTGGCAACGGATCACAGCATTAAATTCACTGATTCTCCCCCGGGCAAATTTTATTGCTGCTTGAAACGAAAATAAGAACACCGTCAAATGATCTAGTTCAGATGAAACGATCGTATATTATATATATTACAAAATAGCCTTTCAACGAAAAATAAAGTAGTAAATACTAAAAAACAATAATTTGAAAGTGAATTCCTATCGGTAGCCATTACCTGAAGCGTTTGATGGAGTTGAAAAGCGTAGAACAAGTAATTTTAGCTGGAAAAGTGGAGTAGTTCTAGATATTATAGATATATAGTTAGATGTCATTCTTGGTTGATTTCATAATAATAATAAGAAGAAGAACCTTTCATTGTAATATCTAATAATATGTGGTCAGAGCTATTCTTAAAGGGGAATACGAAGGTATTTTCCCAAGTGGGAGATACGGGGGCAATGAAAAGCACAAGTTGTGTAATTAAATCAAAACCGTTCTCTTTTTTTTTCTCCGCAATTCCCCCTCAAGTACAGTTACAAAATTTCTACAGTCCTGCTTAATACCTTGAAGAAAGGGAAATCATTGGGTATTTGAAATCATTTAATAAAAGTATAGGCTTCACGCCGTATCCAATTATTAACTAATACTTCAGAGCTGAGAGAATACAAATTAGTTTTCAGTTTCTTTTTCCAATACTTACTTGGAGAAACTCCCAGGTTGAAATCCTCTTACGACTTTTAGGAGTGAGACTTCGGGTGCAAAACAAGTTCCAGTAGTAGGCTCTTATGGAACCTTGAGCGCATCCCTGGTCCGGATATTATGGTGGTTTTGAGGCATGCTTAATGTGAGAGTTGGATTCGATCACCAAAATTATAACGGTCGAAAGGCTTCAGGGACAATTGTTCCGGCAATAAATAGGAATAATAAAGAAGGAGTCAAAAATTACTACTCCCGGTTAAAGCCTCCAGGCTTGCTCTTTTTATTCAAACCTATACAACTTTCAATGCACCCAAAGAATGATCAACCAATTTAAAACAGTTTTATTACGCTTTCACCTGCTTCATCAATCCATTGGCTTTTTCGTGAGCAAAATAGAACAAGATGCTGCTGAATTCGAGGGACAGAATAAGATTTGTTTTTACTTTCCCTTGCGAGCAGAATCATGATTCTAGAATTACATGGATGTTGTGTAAGGGTAAGAGCCCATAGAAGACTCTAGTTGTTGTTGTTCTTTGAATTCTTGGAGTGTCCCTTGTTATGTATATACTATTTACAATATTTTAGCTTTCCACTGGACGGAACTCCCATAAATGAACTACAAAGTACTGCAAACTGACGACTGTAAAATAAATTGTGAAATTGGAAAAAATAAAAGCTATTGTGAAATTCAGTATTTTTCCTAAAATCATCGTACTCCATCGGAGCTTTCGAAATCATTCCTTGCAGAGATTGAAGGAGCTGCTTTGGAAAAATTCCCAGATTTTAAAATGCACTATTATGGGGATCACAATTGTACATGCTCTCCAGAAAGCGTTAACAAATGCACTTAAACAATTTCGATTCTATTGTTCTATACTCATCATGTACACAACCGAATGTGCAAGTTAGCATTGCATGTAAGTATCTGCATGGTTATGTAGCTAGTTACAGACAATTTTTATAAAACAAATTATATAATTTTTATAAGTACAAAATCCAGCGGGCCATATCTACCGGGCCGGAATGCAAAAAATGGCTATCACCATTCCGCGGAAATCCAAAAAATGACCAACTCCCAAAAAAGAAAATCCGGCACACTTGTACAAAGGTTCTTCTTCGGATTTCATTGGGTGATGGATTTTATTTTTTGATAGTTACTCATTTACGTTTGCGTTTACGCAGAATGGAACTAGTCACACATTGCATAAGAACCCGCTGGACATGGTCAGATTTTTGTATATACTCATTCTCGATATGCCCTTTGCAAAAATACGGATTTTACCCATTAGATATGAGGCTACTTTGCTAGTGGCCGACTTGATTGATAATTGTTACGGGGAGATGTGAGACTGGCCTCATTTCTACTCTTCTCGACAAATTCTTCGGAGAATGTTATAATAAAAAACACGTCTATTGCGTCTATTCCGTTTTGGTCTAAAAATGCCTTCACCACCACAGAATGAAAGGGTAATCCCCATGCGGATGGCGTATATTATACTTACAATTTAGTATTTGCATAGAATGTAGCGCGTAGACATCATCCCGAGTAGGTTATTCGTTAAGGTGCATTAAAGCTACATAAGACATTACGTAATTAATATTGACTGCAGTATACACGTAGTTGCAGCCAAACATTTTACTAGCCCTTGAGGTTACCTAGTAGTACAGGGTGGTAATCTCCCCCGATTTGCATCATGTTCTTCCTGACAGAAATTCGTTTATAAAATATATAGAGGAAGAAAAATAAATGATCAAGATCTTTTTGCCAACATCAAGGAGGGTCAATGAGAAATACATGAAAATATAAACGCTCCCACTTATTACGCCAAAACTTTGGAGTCAGCATCTTCTTTTGCCATCAAAGTAAATTTCGCTGAAAATGTTGACTCTCTCCTCTTGCTGGTATCACATCAATATCTGCCTTGTATTTTTACAGATGTTATGACTTTGGTGACGCCTGTATGAATTAATCGAGGATAGGCAGAGGCCAGTTTTGTGCCCGGAAGACTTGGGATTGCGGCAACCTTAATGCTGTCCTTTTAGCTTTACTATACAGGAGTAAGATGGAATAAGTATGTAAGTACCTTTATATAGAGCTTTATGAAGAAGGTATATACGGTAGATACATGTTTCAAAAAGTTGTAAGTGCATAGAATACAGGCAGAAGAGAGCGGGTAATAACAGAGAAAAGTTGGCTCATGTCGACCACCTGTTGCTCTCGTGCACCCTGCCATGTGTCAATACTTCTATGATCTACCTCTTACTTTTTCTCCGCTAATCGCTCTTACAATACGTCCAATGCTTTCCAAAGAGTACTTTGAAGTAAGAGAGAGAGAGAGAAGAAAAAAATGAACATACACAAAAACAAAAATTAAAAAAAAAGTAGGAGGAAGGGTTAAAAGATGAGACTATGCACGACAGAGGATTTTACATACATCTTAGGGTCTGAAGAAGTGTATTGAAGGCATACATTTAATATGAATTTTTATTTGTTCACAAAAACCAGATAAAAAAAAAGTTATCACTCAACAAGCTGCAAGTACAGACTGACCGCGTGCCTTGCTTGTGCCATGTTTCAACCCTTTTTGCCTCATCTGTTGTATGGGAATATAAAAAAAAATTCCTTCTTCTCCCCCTCTATCCTTCTGTCCATATTAAGGGGCAAGCAGTGGCCTGCGCCTTTAGATGTATAACCGGTGTGTCCGTAATTAAATAAAACAGATTTGTATGCAGAATCTTATGCATATATAAAAGGATGGAGGGGAAAAAAATCATACTACGCATGAATGTTGCTTAACCAGCTAGATATCGAGTTAATGCCGTATAGTGCTTGTTTTGAATAGTTTTTCCTTTCAAAATCTTGTATACCTTCGTAATATTAACGCGTGTACAATGTCACAAGGACCATCCAAGTCGTGTTCCGTAACTCGAGGCGGGAAGCTGCCGGCAAAAAGAACAAAACAATTCATACTAATCGCCAACTTCACAGCTTTTTTTTTTGCTTGTAAGCCATTTTAGTCACGATTATTTGGGTGTACTTCTTCCTTTGCAGACAAAAGTTCTAATTTCTCAGTCAAGGAAGGAGGAATTATCAACTCTTATTTAATGGTATTTGTAGCAATTATTTGTACGTGAAATCCAATGAAATAATTCAGTAGGTATAAGGTATAATTATTGGATTCACGTAAGCTGTAAGAAGTTATGGGCGCAGTTATTTCCTAGCACTGATTCAAATACTGAAAAAAAGGGATTATTTTGACTGAAAATAACTCGAGCTCTTGTGGATCTTTGAAAAGCGAAAAGAACGTCAGGATTTATAGCAGCTTAACGGCTCACCATGTTACCCGTGTGTGTTATTTTCTAAATCCGGGTTGTAATCCCCTTCTTTAGGATACAGATTCCGTTATATGTGCCATATAAAACCTTTTTAACGAATTATGGCCACACTTTAACATAAAACATGGTACTTATTTACTTATACACAAAAGTTTATAATTTATATTTAATAATATTTATATATAGTAATAATAACTTACTCATTGGTACTACTAGACAAATAATGTATGCAACATCGTTGCAGCTTATTGACGCGTATGAGTAGTAATGTTGGTATAAAGCCAATGATTATTATCAGGAATAAAATGAAGGATGGGAGTAATATCCAAAGGTAAACAAAATGAAGGAAATTGAATCCATGACAGGAAAAATGGAGAATTTCTGCTTGTTTGGCTCCTGATTTTCATGATCTTTTAAATGTGACTCTATTTAATGTATGTACATACATAACGCATCTGCATTCGGTTCTCCCTTGTAAATGTAATATGTATGAAACCAGTATTAATTTAGACATGTTCTCATCCAGTTTGATTGTCAAGAAAGACTTGTACAGTAGGGAATGGTATCAATAGTATGTAAGCCCAACCTGAATCTATTAAACGCTTTCCCCCGTAGTTTCGGAGTGAGTCTGTACTTGTGTCTTCGGGTTGAATACAAACTGAAGTCCAAAAAAAGGCATCCATGTGTTATCATGACAGCTTCTACTATAATCAGTGGAGATAAAGATTTCCCCCAAGATCTGTGATATGAGGGTAAATGTGAAGATGTGACTTTGATCATGGGCTCGATAAGTGTACATCAATGTCTATGCGTTCGATTTTATTAGTATAAAAAGGATGATTTAGTCGTCAATTTGAGAGGTAAAAAGAGTCTTGCCGTGGTCAACATGATAATAGACATGAACTTTGTTTGAATAAATGTATTTAGTTGTATTCCCACCCGTATAACTACCACTTCTATGTAAATAAATGGTTAAACTTTTCTGGAACTTTTTCTGGAAAGTTCTTTGTCTTGCACGCTCCTACACAAAATTGTCTCTATGAATTGTGCTGAATGTCTCTTATTATTAAGGACAAGCTCCTTGTAAAATTAAGGTATTTTCTCCGGGAAATTCGAGACTCCCGATTAACTTGCGTTAACTCCGAGTTAACTCTGAGTTTTGAACGGGGACAAAGTCCTGTGTGACTATGTTAGTACAAATTAATGGAAAGGAAGCGCTTTTCTTTCTCGAAAATACTGAAACTTTTGACCCTCAAGTTCAAAAGAATGCTATGCATATGTAAATTAGCAGTTATTTCCCTCCTAAACGTGGTTTAGCATAGTAAAATAATAATATACTTGGGGAATAAATCTTTTTTTTAGTAGTGTGTAATGAAGAAAAAATAAACAATTTCTATGCAAGACTCAAGAGAGAAAAGCTCAAGAGGTTTGTTTAGCTCATTCGTCTTGTCACTAAAATTTTGTTGTAATCATATTTATTGCAAAGGCTCTCATCCCTCAAGGTAGTGCAAGGTCCTCCGAAGACGATGGAGAAAATTGATCCCCCCGAGTTTTATGAGCCTAAGATAAATCGAAAATCTTTCATAAATCAAAATAAACTGTAAATTGAAATGCAAGATCAACACAGATGGCACTGCCACTTCTCCGCTCATCCCGAAGTTGAGAAAGTTCACCAGAAATACGGGCAAATGGAGTATGGCATAAGCCAACGGAAAAGTTTTTGCCAACCCAGGAGCTATGTGAGCCAAACCAGTATTTGGAAGGGGAAAAAAAGTTAGATTGATTTAATTTACATACAAACACGATTAGGATTGATTACTGTTTTTATTGGATGTAGACAGCAGACTCGCGTTCTCTTGGGTGCCACAAGCACAAGCGGAGTTGCTCTTCCCTCCACGAACACCTTTATGATCTCAATACATCTGCTTTTCAAAAGCATATTTTTGGGATTCTTTTTGAACATTGTACAGGACTTGCAAAGGCTGATAGCTCAGATCAGAGGGCCTGTAAACGAAACCACACGTCCAAAGCTACATTGTATGTACTTGCGTAAGAGATGTACATACATATGCATATAGGGACAATGAAACTACAAGGGTTTAATCTACAGGTTGAGCTGTAAGTTTATGGACCAGTTTTTATAAGCAAACTTTCTCCCTTTCTCAAGATATTCCTATATAAGTAATACATACATACTTTTATGTTGTCCGTACGCGGGATAACATTTTATTACGCCACAGCATGTCCTGTGCCAACCGTTGTAATAAGTAATACTAAAGGTGAAATCCACCCCATGTCATTCAAGAAGTTGACGTGGAAGCAGCCAAAAATACATAAACATTCAAACTCATGAAAATGTTCCAGAACAGTGATACACAATTTACGTAACTGGACAATGTCAACCACAAGCTTTTGTACATGTTATTCCGTCATTCCATTCTCTCTCAACATATTTACATTTCCTCTTGTTTGAGGAGTCGGATTACATTTTATTTTGAGGGAATTATTACCATTTTACGACCCTGCCTAGGCTTTTTACATGTATAAATTATGTATTACATCAGCTCTTATGATTTGAAGACAACAGACCCAGGATGAATCTTAAGTTGACCTCCTCTCGTAAAAAAAATGGGTGCTAGTCGAGTGAAAGGGACGGTTGGACGTCTTAACCAGAACAAATCCGAAAAACAAATGTTGTCTCAGGGTTTCATCCAGGCAAATGCAAGAAAATTTCTGCATGCTGGACAGATTGAATATAGAGATTCTTCAGGGCCATGTAATTTCAAATTTGGTGTGTGTACAGGGTGCTAAAACATATTAAACCACTGCAGTATAATAAAATGGAATTTTGGAAATAATAAGAATTCTGTTTTGTGCAGAATTGTTATTGCAGCTGCAGTGAGCAAAGCATCCCGATTCAAACGCTAAATTGGCCACATTTTGGCCATTTTTCCACGACAATATTTGCAAAAACACATTAATTATCCTTTGAGGCACAAAAATAAATGCAGAAAATTTACTTTCTCCGTGCAAAATCATGAATGTGATAAAAATAATCAGCAGTGCTTTCTCTTGACTTGTGAAGAGGATGGACACAGCATATCAGCAAACTTTTGTGGCAATTAATTAAATATTCGCTCTCAGTATCTTCCAGGATAACCCACCTATTTCCAAAAATATGCCACCTTTTGGTGCACTGACCGTATAATGTTTTTTAAAACATCAAAGCTCGCAGCAGAAACTACTTTCTCCCGTCAAAACTTCCGCGGCTACATACTTGCTCATTAGAGAAACTGCAAATTCTTTGGCTTAAATTAGCGCTTTATAATCTTGCTTCATAGTATTGATAGTCCAATCACGTTAAATGAAAAATCACATTGTCGTACGGTTACATTTAAACAATTAGCTTAATTGGGCAAACATTTTGGCGAGTCTTCACTCCTTTCCGTTCCAATTACCATTAGTAATTTAAATTAGCAACATTCGGAAGTAAGTTTTCATTCATCTATTTACTACAAGTGGTGGTTAAAACGATCAACCTTTCCCTGTTCTATACATTATAAGGTCAAATGAAGTCATGTCACGTGAGAATTCCGTAACAATGTATCCGTATGTAATACCCAAATTTTCAACCCGATCCGAATCGCAAGTTCCGTACCCTTTGCAAATTTTGCTAATTGCAAATGTTTAAATTAATTTTGCGCTTTCTTTGAAAAATGCAACTATTTGTTTAAGAGTGGAAAAACCCATTGTCGAAAAATCAGATCGGTGTTGTAGGGATCTGTTATTAACTCGTTAGCATCTTTTGTGGTTTTCAAATTGACCATTGTGATTACATTGCGCGGCGTGAAAGTACAGTGTAGGGCTAATGTGTCCGTAATTATGGTGGGCCTCATTTGTGAAAAGCTGATAATTAAAAGTCGCAAGTTGGAAAAAGAACCTAGCTTGGTTATTACAGTGGTCAGCGGTATTTGTTAGTTCAAACAAAAGACAAGGGTTGAGAAATAATACACACAGTTGTATGCATTTTTCAGTAGCTGACTTAGGATTTTTTGATTTGTATGCAAAGGACTTCTCCGGACTTGATACGAATGTTACCCAGACTTCATTGTAATAATCGCTTCTCACCTGCAAAGTATGTATACTGACGTGGGTCCTGCAGCCTTCCCTTTTTTATCTTTTTCCGTCTCTCTCTCTCTCTCTCTGCCAGTTGTATGTGACTGGAGCCTATAACTATGTCGGAGTAGGCTTGAAAAAATATAATTGAAAGGTGTTTCAATGTAGTTGATTCCGTAGTAGTGGTACTGAATTTTAAATTTCCTCTAACTATTCCCTCTTTTGACTCAATCAAGCTTTGCTGACCCTACTTAAGGTGAAAATTTATGGTGTTCATCAGCTCGGTAATTGTGATTTCGGATCAATTTCCTGGGGTTGTCGCTTTCATTTACTCACACTCAAAGGCTGGATAACTGATTTTTGAGTGTATGCATAATTTTAAAAAGAAAGTAATTTCACTGGATTTTGTTTGCTCTACTCTTTATTGTTACGTTATTTCTGATTGATTCTCTCAAAAAACAGGATTCTTAATTCTTGTACCTCGACAATTGAGTATTGAATGTAAATATTGTAGATGCCCGAGAGAGAGAAAGTATAGTGGGGGGAGTGTGGCAGGTCTTTCACTGACACTAAAATGACATGTATGTATACATGAACATACATTTTACAGCACATTTCGTAGGACAGGATAATTGTAGATATTGTTGTAATCATTCTTGTTTGTTGGATATTATCCATAGTCAACTATCTGCGTATATGTATATTCAGTAATCGTCTTTGGAAGCGAAGTTTTTAAGGGAAGCAGAGCTCCCTTGCAGCCTTTGTTGACGCCTTGCAGTGACTTTGTTGTCCCAAAAGCTTGTATTCATCATGTAAAATATCGAGTGCAGATGTATATTGCGGAAACAGGGCGAGGAAAAGGATTTTGTTAGCCTTTAATACAGCAGCAGTTCAAGTCTTATGGCTGACGGCTGACAAAGATTATAATACTCACGTGCTTCTTGTAAAAAAAAAAATCCGTCCTGTCGTGTCTTTGCTGTCTCATAAGTCGTACATATGTTCAAACATACAGTAGTTGTTGTAAGAATGAAGTTAAAATATATAAAACAGTAACTTTATAGGCGTTTATATACCTTACAATTCACGTGTCCAGGAAGGAAGTATATATACACGCTCAACTTCAGGTGCCGAGCGCACCGCTCACCATCTGACTTATTTTTGGACTTGCTTATTTTATTGTCCGTGCATACGCATCCAATCTTATGTGGCTGTTTCTCAATCTTTTAAGCTAAAATTCACTTTTAAAATTATCACTATTATCCTGGCATATAACCCCCTTTTCAAATCGTCCTCTCCCTTTGTCCCAGTTTCTGACATTTTGCTACTTTATTGATGGCGGAGGACTCCGATTTGTCTTCGGAGAGAAAATGGAAGAAAGGAGAGGTTATGATATTTCCGGACAATAATTTTGCAGGGTGATAAAAAAAATTACGAAATCTATGTTACAGCCGGAGTACATACTAAGCAAGGACCTTTTGTGTTTGATGGTGAAGAATAAATCCTTGGTCTTCCTTACTACACTGTAGCTGGTATACATGGACATAGGGATTGCTGCTTAACAATGAAAGTATGCATGTATTTGTTGAGAATGTGTAGGTAATAATTTGTACCTCATTGTCTGTGGATGGAAGGATGAGGAAGCTTTTGAGGTGGACTTTGAATAGCCTCTGGTTAGAAAGTGAAAACTCATATAGTCTCGGTAGCATTCGTCACATACTTGAACCTTACGTTGAAATGATTAGATACAATCATGACCTACTCCAACAACGTACAAGTGTTCAAGCCTTCCTTTTTTTTTTTCTCCCTTCCAGCACAATCATCTTATTCTTTCTCTTCCTCACTCATTCATTTGTGTATCTCTCAACGGTATTGGAGTGGGAAGGAGACGAGCAGGTATACAAGCATAGGTTCATGTCTTTTTTTTGTATCAAATTAGTGAATACGAACATCCTGTGTACACTTTCTTTGCCTGGAAGGAAGGTGGATCAACGTCTGGAAGTAGGGATGTTAAGGTTAACCATAAAGTGCCATGTTTCGACTTATCTCTCTCTCTCTCTCTCTCTCTCTCAAAAGGAAAGAATACACATCTTTTCGGGGCTTCCTCTGTAGCTTATCCTCAATTTTTCTTTTTGAAAGGGACTTCTTACTAGTAGTGTTCAGCGACAATTGTCAAGACTTTTCAGGTGTGAATTTATAAGGTGACTTTAGGGCTTATAACCTTGTTGATAATCCCGTGCTCATAACTTTCCCTGTAGAGGTTATCGTATTCATTTTGTCATGTCATCATTAGCTGGTATAGACGTGGCTGGGAAGTGAATGGAAATAATAATTATTGTACGTCACTATAAACTCGCCACTAACCAATGATTTAGGATTCTATTGGATATATTTATTTACTGTAGATTTATGTATGTAAATATGTACGTACGGTAGCACTTTATACATATTTTTATTCTTGACTTCCTGTCCAAGGGTGAAACCATTCGTTTTAGGGCTATAAGGAGGAAAAAGTCATATTTTGCGCGTACTTAAGCTAAACTGGTCTTTAGCCGGGGAAAGGAAAATCGTTAATTAAGAATTACCTGTTTCGTTTTATTGACTTGAGTTGAATCATAAATTACTCTTCTGCGCCTTTTACGAAGTAGTGTCTAAAAATAAAGGATATTATAGGGTCACGGAAGGAAGTGACAAGTATTAAAAGATGGGGTATTCATAAACATTATGCTTGTATTTTGACGACTTCAACCCATGTTTGGCTGAGGAACCAAATTGTACTTACTATCAGGTTTACAGAAAGGGTAAATAATAATAAGACATGTACATATGCTTATATATAGGTTTCCTTGAGGAAGTATCCTCGGAACAACATTTGTACGTAACTCACCTTCTGGGGGTTTTCCTGTCAACCCATTTCCTTCCCATCGACCATAATGTTATTTGGAGAACCGATCTGTTGACAAATTTGTACATGATTTTGTCTGAAGCGGGTAAAATTTTGATGTTCATTAAATAATGATGTCGGGGCCCTTGAGAGAGTAAGGAAGTGGTGTCAATGTATTAGGAACATTGCCACAAATTTATTTGTGTAGATAGACGTGTATATCTGTAAGAAAAAGAGTCATTTCCTTCTTGTATGATTGTTGCTGTAGGGAGCACTGAGAAGAAATTATTTCAACCTAAGTAAATCTGTATGCATCCTTAAAAGGAGCAAGCTATTATTTGGAAAACACTAGAGAATGACTGATAAAAATCCGAAACGTCTAGCAATCAAAGGAATATAATAGAAGAAAAAAAAAGAGGGGAAAGATTCAAAACTTTGATTGTTGTTGAAACCAACCAAAAAGAGAAATAATTGAGACTTCTTCTCAACACAAGGCCACGCGAAGATCGGCTCAAACATGCTTACCCTTCAAGAACTAACGTAATCGGAAGGAGAGAATAACACAAAAGAGATAACTCATATGTTCGGGTTAGCCAAGAAAAGAAAAGTTGGAGGAAAAGGGAATAAGAAGAAAAAAAGGAATGAGAAAAATACAAAACATTTATTTTGATTTTTTTAAAGAAAGCAGAACAGAAAAAAAGGGGAAGTCAAAGAAAAAGTTTGCTATGAAAAGAAAGGAAAAGTGACAATGAGGACCTCCAAGAGTAGCAATTGGATGGTTTAGGGGAGGTCATTTAGAGTAAAATAGATTTTGTAATTTTTCACATCTTCTGCTACAACAGCCGTGTAGGGGAATAAAGGTGAACAAATTGCTTTGTAGGCAGCGTACTTATATTATGGATTGTTCCCTCTTAAAACTTCGTAGGGTTTCCCTCATTGATGCCTGCAAAAAGGATATCCTAAAGAGTACATACATATATACATGTACATTTTTTATCTATTATTATCTATATACTTCTGTTTAAAGTACACTGAAAAGCCCTACATTATTCTTTCAAGTAATTTCATTACGTTGCAGTATTGAAAGGAGTGTCACAAGTACGAGTTACTAAAAATTGATAGATTCTGAAATTTCAGTAAGAATTCCTTTCAGCATCCGTAATAACTAGCTGCGTGTTTGTTTGGTACTTTCTTTTTGTATTATTTGGCTCCAAATAATATATAGTGTAGGTATGTATGTACCAAAATTATTTTTCCAGTGACTTTATTTGTCATTTGACAAGTAATACGCAAAGATTCTGGCGCCTGGAGCCACACTTATTTACCAAGGATATTTTTACAGGTGCTGGGAAGACGGATGTGAAAGTGGACTTTCGATTACGTTCGTTGGATTTAAATGGAGCGAGAGAGAGAGACAGAGAGAGAGAGAGTCGAGAGTTGAATGGAATGAAAAACGACAATGTCGTTTGAATTAGTTAAAATTCTAGATGCAAGTCCATTCACAAGATTTTGGAACATTGTTGTGCCGAACAAGGATGGTTTTTCTTTTAAGGGCGGCACAAGGAGCTTGTAGGTTGTGACGTTTCACTCTTACAGAATATTTGATGGGTGTAGGAGCAACTTATAGAAACTCTTTTTTTTCTTTTTTTAACAATGAAGGTTAAGTAAAAACTTAAAAAAACTCTTGAGTGTATACATAACATGCCCATGTTTATATTATTGATGTGCAAGGACCCCAAAAAAAACTGCCCTGATCTAGCAAAGGGACGGAAAACGTGGATGTGATCCATTAATACGTATACACATGATAGAAATAGACAAATAAAAGAAAGTTTTTTTTACCAGATTGAAACACGTTCTAGTGCTACTTTTTTGGAGGCAAAGCGAGCTGCGATAGGAAATAAAAAGAACATGATAATCACTCAACTCGTAATCCATAGATCTTGTTTGGTGCCAAGCTTCTAAATTCACTCTCTCTCTCTCTCTCTCTCTCTCTCTCTCTCTCTCTCTCTCCTTGTGCTTTCTCTATCCTATTTGGAGCGGTGGAACTCTTCATATGTTAATTGTTGAAAACTCTCACGTTTCTCCTGTAGCAACGCCACAAAAGTCTTTAATGCCTCATCCCGATTATTAACATGTCTAAAAAAAGTGAAGACCAAGCCGAAAGATTTCAATTTACCCTTAAGTTTCTCTTAATGCGAGTTCATCATCCGACTTTCTCTCTCTCTTCCTCTTCTGCCTTACTAAATCTCTTATAGGAAGAGGAGGGTGTGTGCTTAAAAAAATAAGAACTTATTTTACATTTATATCCGTAATGAATTATTTCATTTTGACAGTTAAATGCTGGTGAAGAGGGGGAAAGTGCCAATAAAATGTTTTTTTCTGTAACTTTATTGTGTTTTTGGAAATGCGTCCATACATATACTTACTTATACAAAACTCTCTGTAATCACTTCAGTTGAACTCCGAAATTATTTTTGAATGTCGTGGAACGGTCCAGGTTTCATTCGGATTGAGTCAGTGTATAGTTGTTTTTAGTATGATGCAATGTGGAAAAATCCTCACAACGTGATTTCTAATTTGGAACTGTTTTGTATTCATCTTATAAATAAAAGGACATCTGATTTAGCAATTTACCTTCTGATTATGCATTACAAGTAGATACATATTCCTTGGAGGAATAATTATACGTAACTCTTGAAATACACGAAGGCGGCGAATGCTGTTGGAAATTATAGGAGGAAATAAAAATACTCGTTACATGTTTACATTTCTGGAAATGGAAGCGGTGATTTCATATAAACGCAACTTAGTTTAGCGGAGAAAATAAAAGATGGATATATAGTTATACATTCACAAATCCTTCAATTGTCCACGAATCCGAGCTTATAAGTCGAGATTTTTGTTAGCAATCTCATTCGCATGTATATGTCTCAGTTTTACAACCAAGGTTTATTTGAAGTCGTAAAAAAACCCTGATTGAAACAGCCCACAAAAACCAAGAGTAAAACCACTACGGGATACAATTATGAAACAAAAAAAAAAAAGCTACAATAAGATGCAAGTATGTATTCCCGTAGTTAAGACATGCGTCATCCTACACAAGTGTTTGGCCAGAGCCAGTTTTAGAAAGTAATCCGGCGAAGACAGCATTTTTTTTAAACACAATTCCTTCACTGGTATTATTATTACTTGTATATTAGAGTTGGGTGAGTAGTGAGTATCCCAAATACTCAAAAGGTTTTACTTCAAAAGGCCACGAAATGAATCAGACCAGAAGCAAAAGATTTTGAGAGTTGGAGATGTGTATACGTATGTACATATATCTCCTCGGAATACTTCTGCACTTTCCCTACTTATAAAATATTCAATTCATATAGCGAGAAAGGGTGAAATAATAATGATAATGATAATAATATGCTCTAAGATCATAATGTATATATATATACATATGTGCATATGTACATCGGAAATGATTGCTATTCGTACGTGTGCATTAGTGGATGCGGAGTGAAACAAGATTTGAATACTAATTATAAATAAACGGTAAAGAAGGACCACTGCTCCAGCAGAACCAGACGGACAATCATCGGCTAAAGCTCAAAAATGACGGTGTACTCATTGTCAGATCTCTTCTTAGTGTCCATCCCCTCCCCCATTTATTTCCCTAGCATACTACAAAGGAAACCAGTAGCAGGATCATTGGAAGCCCGACACGTTCAAGATTCTCAACAGTTATTCCTTGTATTTAGTGGTTTCAAACACCAATAGAACAAGAAAATTTTCTCTCCTCCTTTTAGATGTTTACGTCACAAGTAATGTGTATCAAGTAGTGATATCCAAATTAATGGAACTGGAGTCTCGTCGGTCAGTTCGAGTTGTTTTATCTATTTTTTTTTTAAATATATAGTACACTTATCTCTGTTTGACTGTTTTACCAGTGTTAAAAAACTTGTCATTTTCCGCTATCCGCATTTAAAGGTATTCCACAATCAACGCCGGCATTTTGTATGTCCAAGAAATAATAACGAAGGGGTCACTTTTTGAATCGATTGTAGGGACTTCTGGTGTGACTCAGGAGAATTTTCTCTCACGGCTTTACTTTCTCATTATCCTTTCTCCAGGCGGTTATTTCTCCGTTAGCATATTTCAAATATGCGATAATCACCGAGAAACGGGGAAAAATTTCGCTTTACTTTTTGTTAAGCGTTTAAGGGCAAGAAAAATCCTTCGTTTTTGAGCAAATGATAAAATCTGTCAACACTTCATTTAATACGAGAGATACTTATGTGCATATCCAAATTTTATATTTAGTATTGTATATAGTTTCGCGCAATTATGCCTCATTGTTAATGCATTCATTCTTATTGTTAGCTACAGTCTACAGCTGAATATTGCCGGATCAATACTTTGGTAATATAAGATTTGCATATATGCCTATGATATATCATGTATAGTGGGGACAACGTGTGTTTTATAATTATAATTGCAGGTCATTAGCTTTCGGGCAAAGTATTCTTTACAATTTACAAAAGTCCGGGGGAACAAATCCACATTCATTAGACCAAAATTGTCACTTCATTGTCATGTCCGGGTACTTCATTTAGTATTGTCGCTGGCAGCTGGTGACAACCCCGACAAATGGGCCAATAGAGCGATCTATCAGCGTTAATCATCTCGTACTAGCACCGTTTTTTAAAGTTACATTGGGAACGCACGCACGTATGTAATATATGCTTTTTTAATGCTCTTCCTTGTGCTCTTCCCTCAGTCATTATGAACTGAAAACAGGCTTCCAAACTCTCATCTGTCATTGTGCTACCATATACATTACAGAACGTGTCAAAAACCAATTTATCGAATCTGTCAGTGTTACCCACATCTCCAGTAGCACAGCATTTGTCTCTCCTTGCGTAAAGAGAAGTACGTAAGGGATGGTTTAAATGTCGTAGGAAGTTGAGTCAAAACGATTTTATTAATTTGCCCCACCTCCGTGTAATCATGACTAATTAATCCCGTATACATATGTATGCATATACATTAATTCATAACGTCGTTTAAGAGCCAAAAAGGGACACAAGGACATAAGGATTCTATAGAACTTGGTCAGTTTTGGTTCTTAAACGGCGATAGGTAATTGGCTATGGAAGAAGCCTGTAATAAATTAATCATAATGATCTAGTCTGTTTGCTTTTTTTGTGTAAAAACGATTAAAGTCATTCAGTGATGGGTGTGAAATTAAGTCCCAGAGAAGTGACAGGGTGGGGATGATAGAATTTGTGGCTCAGAGATTGACATGAGATAACGGACGACTTTTATTCCGATGCGGGTGGAATTAATTAAAAGGATTTTGGATAGAGTTTGAGACTCCAGATTTATTACGTTAAAACAAACGGACATTGTCACGACGAATTTTGCTTTGCTTGCTATTTAACTATTTACATGTATTGACATTAACTTGGCTACTAGCAGCGTATGTACGTATGTGCATCCATTATATAATTACAGTGTACAATTACTGCTGAAGGAAATTCTCAGTTACAAGAATGCGTACGTGTTTTGGGCGGCAATCTTTTGCCTCTTTCTCAGTATGTCTTTTCTTAAGTACCTTCCAGTGATAATAAGTCCACAGTGTACTTTGGAGCAGTAATTCGGTAATCAGCAGCCAATAAACTAAGTACTTCAGTGGATGTGAAATTAAACCCCATATTTAGGCACTAAGTATTTTGACAAGTAGCAAATTGAAAGGTTTGTGGGTAAGTTTAAACGATTTTCCCTCCATTAAATGACATGACAAATAGTAAGGAAAGGTTGCTCTTAACCTGCGAGAGTATTAATTCTCATATGTACACACATATACACTTCACAAACGTATTTAGCTGTACACTCCCCTTAAGACGGCTGGCATCATACTATTGCAGTTAAAGTATGCATAGAGCACCTTTGGCAGGAGTGCCGACCCTTGTGGTTGCAACTACATAAAGGGTATCAGTAGGGATTTCTGCCCCTTTCGTTCAATTTTGAAATATGATTTAAAGGAGAAAAAAAACCTTTCCAATATTGCTCGTAAAATGTGGGCAATTTAGGGGGATGGAGCTGAAGATGACATTTTTCTAGTTGTAATAGATCATCCACTTGAAATATTTTTACCTCTCAAACCCATACAGGGTTCAGCACATGCAAGTATCTCTTTCAAAAGGTTATCCTAAGAGGCCTTCACACATCACACTGTTACAAGGACGGAGAGAAATAAAGGTTTATTTTTTCTTTCTTTTCATTCTGACCTGTCTCGTTGCCATACCCATTTTATTATTATTTTTCTCTGTTTTTGGGGTGCGTTTCGCTTCATTTTTCTTTCATCTTTACTTCTTTTTTTTCAAATCAAAATCAAGGAGATTCATTAATGTCAGTTGGAAGGGAGAAGCTTAGAGCTTACCCCATATATGTGAGCAATTACTACCATGAATACGTGGTCTATTGGTACGTAAGGAGGGGTGCATCCTTTTTTTTCTTCTTCTTCTTCTTCTTACAACGCGGGTATACAATAATTTGTCTTGGTTTTGGGAAAACATTACATTTTGCTCCTTTGAATACTTTTTTTATACAATACGGGGCCAAAGAAACGGACAGGAGATAACTACTGCGGGGAAGAACAGTCTCATTTGTGAGAATTAAGTAGGATTTCATAAGTGAACGTGTAGAACCAGTAATTTGGATCTGCATTTGGTGATGTTCACCCCCTGATCAATGACTTTTCAAAGGATAAATGTTTCAGGTCATGAGTCCAGTAAAACCAAAACCCATGGAGAGTGGAAAACACCATGAACAAAATGAAATAATTAGAAATAAATGAGGACAAAGGCAATGCCGCAGTAACCCTCAGCATGAGTCCTTCCACTTTCTACCGGCCCCACTTTTGGCACGCGTTCATCCTTCCGGAAAACTTTACTGGAAAAAATATACCTTTACTATATCTATATGTATATCATCCTCACTTGTTCCTTTGGAACACCTACTTCCTTTCACACAAACATCTGGTTTTTTTGTTCATTTCTGGTCTTTGCTATAGGTAATGTATAGTGTACATATTAAAGTATGACGAGCGTGATAAACTTTTTAGATTTATTTCAGTTCTCAATTGTTTGACCTGTTCTGTCAGTATTTGCTCATCACGGGCAACGTTCTCCAAGGTCATCCGTACCCTTTCCCATAAGCGTAGTGTTACAATAGAAGCAAAGTGGACGTCATGGCAAACTTCGCCTAGCTATTTTTTTGTATTTGTATTTTTTGTATATGGGAAGAATAAACAGGCAGACAGCATATGTGTTTCTTACGCTGTATTAGAAGCGGAGTGTAATAGGTAGGAGAAAGGTGCACTATAATCACTATTGTAAGGAAATACGGGCATTCTAGACCTATGGATTTTTTAACATCCTCAAAAAGCCTGTGTTAACAGCCTGTGAGTTTGAAAGTAGTAAGTTGTTGATGGAATAATTTTGCAAACATCCTCTCCATCCTTTGCTATAGTAGTCCCCTCCCGCCCCTGACATTTATTCATGTTTTCAGACGTTTATGTCTGTTTCCAACGGACTTATACTAGCCTCGTAAAACCAGGTTTAAATGGGCTCCTGTTTGTCAAATCCTTTATTTCCACCGCCGCATTTGGGCATTTGTACCGTAGAAAAGAAGCGTGAAAAGGAGAGAAAAAAAACAATCGCACCACTGAATTATATTAGGCTCCTGACTTTTACAATTAGCGCCTCGGACCCCTGATCGGGGAAGGCTTCTTCCTTTAAATAAACTTTCATCTCGAAGTGTGAAGCATCTCTAGTATGAAGGTATACTTATATCAAAAACCTGAATAACTCTTTCCTTTCCCCTTCACTTCCCTTGTAAGCCGTAAAAAGCGGGAGGAATAACGTAAAACGAGGTAATTCGCTGACGGATGATTATGAGTTGGATAACATTTTCTTGAGGGGGAAGGATTTGAGCCGCTGGAACGTGTTCGTTTAAAGGCAAATTTTAAAAGTATTTCATACAGACTGCTACTCTTAAGAGGAATACGTTTTTTAAAATTATGATTATAAGGATTTCATCCTGGAATAAACCGTGTTACATCAAATTATCTAAGTTCCGAAAAGGGAAGACGACTTTTGGAGGATAAACGAATCACTGCATGGAGTGACTGATGCATTTCGGAATAAACATTAATCTCCATTCGCCGAGAAATGAAATAAGTAAGGAACGTATAAATGTAATACCTGTTACCCATATATCCGAGAAGAGCACACGAGACGGGGGAGCGCGTAAGAGAGAGAGAGAGAGAGAGAGAGAGAGAGAGAGAGAGAGAGAGAGAGAGACAGAAAGAGAGGCAAGGCAGACAGAACCTGTCTTGTTATCCTCGCATTATTATTAGCTTTTATCCACTACTCATCTAAAGTGCTTTCGTTCTTATCTCCACCGTTTCTATTTCGACCCCGCTTTTACCCTTTTCTTCGCTTTTTTTGACTTTAATGAAAATTTCACTCAAAATGCACCAAAAATGTTTCCCTCCTCACATCTCAAATAACCCACTCCATACGTTTATATGTGTCTTTGAAGCCGTGTAGGGAAACTTGCTGGACAACGTTATATATGTATGTACATACACACTCCTTTACCGGTATTGCTTCCTCACAAGAGGGCCGCACATTTCCCGGTGAAGAAGAGTAAAAAAAAAAGGAGAGTAAAAATTTGACTTATATTACATACGAGAATGGACTAGGATTTGAGTCCGGCGTTCTCCATACATATGTATGTATGCGTGCTCAAATAATCATCAAGAAAAAGGCTGTGGAAATGTGTACGTGAGTGTGACTGGCCTTAAAAAAAACCCACCTGAAAAAAAATGAAGACACTATGAAGAGCCTATACCATAAATAAGGACCCTGTTCATCTCAGTGTCGACCGCATTAAATATAATGGAAGGAATTTTTTTAAGGCATACTTACCTTTCATCAATGAACCTTAAAACAGTCAAAGGGTTGGCTCACCAATTTTTTATGAGCTTCAATGACGTTTGAGCCATCCCCATCTCAGCAAGCAGCGACAGGGACTGCTGGGGAAGAAAAGGGGGTAAAAAGTATTAAAACAAAAGGGAAGCAGCTTCCCATTTGTGAAGGATTGCTTTGAAATCCGCTGGACCGAAACAAGCCCACTATACAGCATATATAAATGGAACATTACTGTAATCTTGGCACAGCCCTTTTAAGGGAAAACCGTCCAGGAACAAATTAATCCATAATTACATTTACTCATAATGAAAGGAACATTGAGAGGATTAGTTGCAATCCTTTGTTATAGTTAATGAAGTTTATTGAGTGCAATTCTTGAACCAAAAAAAAACCATTATGATGACAAGAACTTTACCGAATAGTTTCGTATAAGCTGGTGATAAAAGAAATTAAAACAGAACGTTGGAAGCAATTTCGAGGAACCTCCAACGGAGACCTCCTTCAATGGTAGTCTTGTAGATCAAATAACTGGTGTTAGGTAAAGTAACTTCCCTATGTTTTTTATGGTTTAATTCGGGGGTCTGTAAAAGGAGGTGATAACTGAAGATGTCATAGACCAGATGCAGGTCTTATGTCTTATGTTCCAGAAAAGCGTTCCAGAAAAGGTTCTTTGCCAGAACCTTCCGGTTGGTCTACACGTCTACGGTATCCAAAAAAGCTAGACCTTAACTGCTCTTCGCCTCCAACTTGGGGGACTCTCATCGGATTGATTTACACGGTGCAAAAGATTCTCATCAAGAATTGGAATGGGACCAAAAAAATGAACGGAGTGTATAGGAGCATGGATGCGGATTGATGGCTATGAAATCATCTGTTAATTCTTCCTCTTAAATGGTGACTACGCATTTCCTTGTACCGTTATTTGTTAAGGAAGGACGTGGATGCTGGTACGAACCGTTATTTTGGAAGGTTTAAAAATTGATATCCTAAATGCAGGGGCAGTTTAAGGCCTTGTATGAAGGCATGTTGCACACAGCCATGCACAAATAGTTATTGACCTTTTTTGTTGTTTTACGTATCATAATGAATAGGTCACACTATTCCCTTCCCACAACGTATTTTATACAAACAGTAATACCTGCCCTATGAGGAACATGTGTATTATGTACATGACATTTGAGTAATGAAAGGAAAAGCGTGAGTACATATGTGTTAAAATCGATTTGTAGCTTACAATTAGCCAGTTATATGTATCTATATCAAGAATATAAATAAGCACATATGGGTATACATCCAGGTTTTGAAAACTGTCTGTGACAATTTGATTATTTTCGATCGCAGTCGCGACTTGTTATGATTAAGTGTGGCAAAAGTGTGTTTGACAGTGTACATGTGTACAATTTTAAAGCATATACTTATGTGTTCACGTTGTGTGTACCTTTAGAAATTTATTTACAGGCCCGATGGATAAGCAAAGAAGGGATAACTGCTTTTTTTTGGAGACATAACCCGACGGAAGGGTAGATCCCGCCTGGGCTCAGTATAGACGAGGAAGTTACCGTCATTTTCTTGTGTCATATTGGAGTTGAACAAAGTATCAAATTTCGGGATTTTCACAGTTTTTTGTGATCTGTACATAAGTTGTGTGTAGAAAAGAGACATAGAGCACCACTTGTTTGGGTTAGTTTAGTCCATCATCGACAAGGTTAAGTTGTGGATGATGGGGACAAATTATTTTAGACAAGTATAGGATTATGACATTCGATTGGGCATCACATCTACAAGGGAAAGCGATAATCCCGAAAAATATTGGTTTTCGTAAATGATCAGAATTTGTTTTACCTGTAAGCATAATAAGTCTGTTCAACAAAGTTGATCTCTTACCACGAATACATGCCTATTATGTACGTATGTATAACGGAACGAAAAAAAACAATCAGGAGAAAGTCAGTTGTCACCAAAAAACTGTCGTCGACCACCGTGGGAGGGTCAAAGAATTTCAGATGCCAGAATTTTGATTTACAACAATCTATCAGCAACAATATAATCAGCAAGGGACTGGAAGAATGAATGAGTGCGGGTTTTCTGTAAAGTTCACATTTGTATAGCAAAAACTATGTATGAAAACAACTTGAATTATGCGGAAGTTCGCAGAACATCTATTCAAACATTAATAAGCGGACTGGTATAATCATGAAAGTATTAAAAAATCGTTTTCACTTTTGCCTCTTCCTGGTATTAGACTAAATAAATTTTTCATTACTATTTACTCCGTTGTAGAGGAAGGAGTCATAGTTCCTGTATGAAGCCATACTATGGTAAAAATCTGTTGTTGTGAAGGCTTAATTCCGGTTCCTGGTTTCCAGCTGTGCTTTCCATAACAGATGCAACTTGCTCCGAAAGTGATGTATACATATGAATATGAATTAAAGGAGAAAGGATTTTTCAGCTTTCAGATCCATGGATTAAAATTGAGAAAACATTTATTTTTCAATTATATATTTTTAAATACAGTTCGATATGGACATAAGACATAACGCTACCCGGAATTTTCACCAGTGCTTAGTATTCAGGTGGTGCGGCTGAAGGAATTGAGCTCACTCAAGAACCACTTTTATGAGCTTAAATTCAGATCGACCTGTCAATCAACAACTCTATTATAATTTCACCCTGCATACGCTTAGATAACGGGACTTTGGATTTACCGACAGACGCAACTTTTCCTACCCCTGTTGTTTACATACCTCAGTAATTACTTCATTGTTCCTATGTTAAACATACTCTCAATTAAAAGATGAGTAGCAAGATTAACACTAAAATAGCCGATTCTCCTGGATGTCTTGATTATAAATGCAAGATATCTCAGCTCCTGACTGGAAACATCGTTTTATGTGAAACCGCGTATTATTAAAATTATACGGGGGTTTGTGATCCTCCTCTGAGGGAATGGAAAAAAAACTGGCCTTTGACATTTTTTGTGGAAAAATTATATACTACCAGCACTACCAGGTGCATATATACATATATAATTCTAATGTTTTTCATCCCACTCTCAATGATCCTCATGCATACGAGGGCTTATTTACTTTTTACACGTTCGTCATTTCTGTCCTTTTATTACGAGTAATTTGACCAGAAAAATAATCGAAAGTATACGTCCTGATTCCGGTAACAGCCAAGTGACTGGAAGAATAGTGAAAGTAAAAGAAGTTCCATGGTATTAATTTGGAACAAAGACAGTGAGCTTCATTCGATTAATTTATGTATACATATATACATATATGCATACGTGCAGGTGTAACTCACATTTTGGGCTTGTTGGACGTATCCGTCAATGCCGCTGGAAAGTAAAAGAAAGTGAAATGCAGAGGTTTTTAACGCTACAATTATTATTTTTTATTCATTTTCACCTTATCTTTTGGGATCACGAAATCACAATTGTGAGATTTGTATACCATATAGCAATGCAAAGGAAGCTGACGGTATAAAGATGTGTTCGTAACAAAAAAATAGTGCGGAGATAGTTCATTAAAACCCTAGACCCCTGACCTTCCACAATCCTTTGGGTTGCACCATTCTCAGGTGATGGCTTCTGTAGGAGTATTTACAGAGGGTGATTTTACATCATTGAAACACTCTCATGGTACCCGTAAAAAATGTACCGGGTTAATATGTCAAATGACTGGTATTTACTTTTAGAGCCAATAGATATGGTTTTTAATGAGTGCTTGTAGATTTAGGCAAGTTTAAAAAATGTGCGCAAAAATTGAACCAGAAGTCGAGGGTGCTTCATAGGCCGTTTCCAGTGAAAGCAAAACCATTCGGTGGGTCGTACTGACACTGAAAGGTCAAACACGTGCACTTCTGGGTCTACTTTTTATCTAGAGATTCATACCATCGATTTGTAACGTGTTGCGGAAAATCATGACCTACCAAAACCGAAAAAAAAAATCCGGCGTAAAGGCAACTTGTGGGGCACTTCGGAGGATTCAACAAATGACCTCCGGGGTGAATCCACCGACAAAAATGAGTATCGCCCAGATCGCTGGATTGTACTGCACGACCGAGCAAAGCATTTTACGCAAAAAT
>JAQGBT010000500.1:0-50649 GCA_034698585.1 Disparrhopalites patrizii
AAAGATAAAAGAGAGATAAAGATAGGAGACATCAAGATAAAATAGTGAGAAGGATAAAAGAGAGATAAAGATGAGAGGCAGAAAGATAAAAGAGAGATAAAGATAGGAGACATCAAGATAAAATAGTGAGAAGGATAAAAGAGAGATAAAGATGAGAGACAGACAAAAGAATAAGAGTGGTATAAAGAAGGATGATATGAACACAAGAATAGAAAAAGCGAGACAAAGAAGAACGGAAAGAGATAAAGGATAGAAAGAGAGAGTAGATAAAAGGAAACGAAAAGAATCATACAAGAGAGACAAGGATAAAAGACCGAAACAGTGAAAATGATAAAATAGAGACAAAATGATGGAAAGACAGAGGAACAAAAGAATAAAGAGATGAAGAAGGACAGAAAGAGAGAAAAAATGAGAGACGGCGAGAGATGGAGAGGAATATAAATACAGAGTAGGACATAAAGAGAAAAAATAATAGAAAGAAAAATAGAAGGCTAGAAAGAGACAGAGAAAGTAGGGAACAAAGATACACGAAGAAGGTTACAAGGATAGGGAGGAAGACGGATACAATAGAAAGAAAGGAAAGGGTACAAAGACGGCAATGGGAAGAAGGAAACAAGGAGAGAAAGAGGAGGAAGGACACAAAGAAAGAGAAGAAATGATTTTGTGAGAGATAGAAAGAGATATAAATAGGATAAGAGAGAGAGAGATGGGAAAAAGAGGCAAGGGAGACCGAGAGGAAAGGCAAAGAAGGAGTAAAAGAGGGAAGAGAGTAAGAGAGATGGAAGGGAGAGAGACAAGCAGACTGGGAGAACATGTGCGAGAGAGGCGTACGGAAGTCCCCGTCCAAAGTTAGCGCATCCAACTATGTACTATAGTGAAAGAGAAAAGAGCCATTCACAATTTTATTATTGAATTTACTGGACTCTGGGATCTCTGCTCCGATTTTGGGTATAACTCCCCTATTCCCTCACCCTTCCCTTGTCTTTGGTCTGTCCCCTGTAGTTATATGATTTCTCTCAATAACTTTTTTTCCTGGGCTACCTTCTCTATTTTTTCATATTTCCCCCCCCCTTTTACTTTGCACGCAACGTGACTGGCCTTTTTCCTCCTCTAATTCCTCGTGTTGACTCTACAGATTTCTTGTCATGTAACTTTCTCTTTGTCCATAGCAGCGTGGCAACTGCTTTCTTCCTACTTTCCCTCCCGTATTAAGCCTGGAGTTTTGAATTGTTCACGAATTTCTTGTTTCTGATTATTGATCCTTCCATTTTCGGGGATTTTTCCTCCGTTTTCACATTTAGATGAGCACAGTTTTTCACATTTACCCGCTAAATGATTATCTTAGAAGGTATTTTTCTAACATTCTCCTTGACATAATTTGGAACTAAAATCCCAGTAGTGCCTTGACAAAATTCCAGTTATTATAGTCTTACTCGGGGTCAAAGGACCAAAAGTTTCGTACACACATGGATTGATTGATTACAGAGCATTATAGAATGTGAAATCTCGGGTTGGTTGATCATTGGATTTCCTATAGATTTCCTACCGTTTACTCGTATTAAATTACGATTTGTTCCATTTGCCTCTTTCTCCCTCTTTATTTCCCCCATAAACGATTTCCTCCAGCCGTGGAGTAGTCCATTTAGCTCTCTGCTCATACTTTGCAATGTAACGAGTGTTCGTTCACCAAATCCTGACATGCCTTTTCCGGTTTTTCTTTTGTTCCTTGTAATACTTATATATTATATGAAGTCAAACCAGCCTAAATCCATTGTTTCTCATTTCACAGTAATACATAGCTTACATAACAGTCAAACAATTTTGGGGAATATTTTTCCGTGGTTATACACATGGTGACCTTTCTCCATGTCAGAGAAAGAGAAGATGACCTTTGTTATATTAATTCGCTTTACCAAAGAAATAACTTTAACCGATGGACTTAACCTGGTTTGTCTCTGTTGCTTTTATACGGACACTCCTTCTATCCAAAGGACTTTGTAACTTTATTACAATTTTTTTCTCTTTGACTTTATTTTGTAATATTCCTTTATTGTCTCTTCGGCTTTGCATTTTCCTTTTCTCGATCTTTTTTTTTAATATTTTCCTTTCTCTGTCTCTCTTTCTCTTCGCTAACTACCTTTCTTTTCGTTTTGTCTTCGCTATTTTAATTTCTGTCTCTATGTGATGCTGCTCTTTTCGTTTGTTTCTCTGGCTTTCCTATTTTCCTTTCTCTTTATGTATCTATATCGTTATTTTAATTGTACTGCTATAGATCCTATATTTTCCGCTCGGACACTTCTTGCAAATTCTCTCTCAGTTCTGCCTTTTCTGATCAACTCTTTATCACCTTTTTTCTCCTTAGATTTTTTTTCCTCTTCCCGTTCTCCTCACAGCATTGGCACGGCCAAGAGTCCAAAAGATTATTGTTATAGGAAAGCCATTCTAAAATCATAAAAGATCCCAGGAACGTTGGGAGGAGGAGGAAAGAAAACTATGTGGACCTTAATAAAAGAGATTGCTGCTGAATCCTATAAAAAATTTCATGATGGTGGTATAATACTGGTATAATAGTGAAAAGGAAGCAGCCAAAAAGATATGGTTGGGCTACATCTGGGACAATGATAATATCTAGCCCATAAACCAATACTACAATAGTAATTATAACGCCATTACAGACTGCCCTCCCCTAAAATGGTCACCTATAAAAACTTCAATTATTTTTCCTCACATACGTTTTAACGCCCACTTTCTCCCCTTTCTCTCTCTCTCACTCTCTTTTTCTAGCTTTCTCTCTCTCTCTCTCTCTCTCTCTCTCGTACTTACTCTCAAACACTTTCGCCATCTCAACCTTCCGTGTCTGACTCTATTACTCCTTCCTTCACCGCACATATACATAAATATATACATACCTATACCTCTATATGTATCCATAACGTACATATTGGCTGCGTCAATAATATATAACTTTCCTCCAAGAACATAGCCAAGTTTCAATAAAAAATTTCTTTTCTAATCTTTCTTTCCCTGAAGAACTTGCCCCCTCCCATTCTTTCGCCTTCCCATATGTAATGTTGTATTTATACATAGACACACATAATAGTTCGTCCCCATTTATCCCAATAAAGTGACTGCTGAGGAAAGCAATGTTTATATTTTATTGAAATCTATTACTGTTTTTTTATTATTATCAAACAGTATTATTATTATACTGGCGCAATTAAAATTACCTGACGCAAGTCGGAGTCAAAGTTGACGTCCTTGAGCTGGTTCTGCAAAAACTTCCGGAGGTTCCACGCCAGATCATTGTGCCTGTGCATATTACGAGAAAAAAAAAGTAGTTTAGTGTATACAATTGGGAAATAAATATTTTACTACACACACCAAAAGGAATGTAAATGCTTCCCTGTATTAATAAATAATTATAACGACCATCTCCATATTCATTAAAATAGGCATAGTTTATCAATTTTTAATATAAATGGTTACAACCGGCCTAATTAAGAGGGTCTCTGGGAGAAGGAGATGCACACTATTTTGAAAGGTAGCCATTTCCCCGGCAAAATTGCGGAATTAGGAAATCCGCCCTTGCATAATGGTAACCTGTTCAAGAGGCCAAAAAGTGGGTAAACAATAAAAGGGAAGAAAAGAGGGCTTAGTCACATATGCATGCATACTAGCGTAAAACTCCTTGTCAAGAGCATGCCTCTTTACCCGTCCGATTCATCCTCCCCGGGTGTAAGTTGGGAGGTGACAATTTTTTCTGGGGAGCGACAGAGTCATAAGAATCTTAAATCTTTTCCCTTTCGTCGTAATCCCGAAGGGAGTCAAAAAAAATTATAATAAAAAAACGGGACTGATGAGAGAGAAATGTGGATGGACATGGAGAAGGAGTGTTAAATGGGAAAGTCGAAGGACACAGTGTGAAAATGGGAGAAAAAGAAGATAGTGTGAGAACGTAGACGGCCCGAGTTTTTCTCTCAGTTACAAAAAAAGTGTCTATTGAATTTGTCTTCCCTATAAAAGGAGAGGTAGGCCAAAGAAGAAACAGATGGTATATACTACATATGTACACATGCATAATTATATGTGTATGTATCCGTCTAGTACCATCGAGTTCTCTTACCCATAAAAAGATTCAATGTAATCTAATTAAAACGTGGAGGAACTAAGGCATCAGTCATGTGGAACAAAGGACTTTGAAAACTTGACTTGAATCGTTTCTCGACTTTCTTTTCTCTCTCTTTCTCTCTCTCTCTCTCTCTCTCTCACTCTCTCTCTCATTCACTGTCTTTCCGACTCTTCTTTTTTTCCTTCTTCTGTTCTCCCTCCAAACTCCACCCGTCTTCCAAAATTCATTATCAAGTTGGTTGGTTTACTTCTTCCTTTTTTTAAAGGAAAAAAAATACGTAGAACCTCCCTAAAAATATCAAGAACCTTGCTTTCTCTCTCTCCTCACATTCTTCCCCGTCTTCTCATCCATTGAAAATTACAACAAGGAATTATACAAAGTTTTAATTCAATCAAGTCAAAGCACACTTTCCCTTTCTTCTCCTTCACTTTTTTTCTCGTCTCACCGCCATTATGGGGTAGGGAGGGGGGACGTAAGTCGTAATAGGAAAAAATCAGAGCTATTCTCACTCCTCTCACTCTTTTCAAAAGAAAGGAAAAACATCGTTTATGTACACACACACAATAATATATTTATGGTTACGCTCAGGAAGACATACCTTAAGTGTGGGAGGGCGAAAAAAAAAAGTCACATGAGAGTAAACCACTTGATGGGGAGAGAAAGAGAGAGAGAGAGACAGAAAAAAAAGCGAAGAAAAAAGTTATCAAGAGTAAGAATAGGGGAGAAAATCAAATGTAAAAGAGCTTCACCTAAGTGCACGCGGAAGGAGAGAGAGCAAGAAAGAAAGTTGTCATCAGTGTGAGGAGAAAACATATTCTGGAGAGTGAGGAAGAGACAGCAAGAGAGGGAGAAAGAGAGAATGAGAGAGTGAAAGAGAGAGAAAAAGGGAGAGAGAGAGGAACTGGAAATGGTTAAAGAAGGGAGGGTAAGTTAATCTGGAAGCAAATGGGATACAATAGAAAGAATATCACGCTCGGTCAACCCCTCCGGGTTCCTCAAAATGTTTTGAGACTTTGAAAGCTTTTCAATGTTCACATAAGTCAAATGGAGACGGCATGATTTTCTCCCTTCTCTCACTTTCTCTCTCACTCTGCCCTCTCCTTCTCCTCCGCCCTCCTCTTCACTCACTCTTACTTAGATGGATGAATTACCAAATGTTTCAATACATACCCCCGTGGCAGTAGTTGTAACAGGAGTAAGGGGAAGAAAAAAAAGTAAGGAGTCACTGGCCACGACGAATCAAGAAAAAAGATTCTCATTCCACTTTTTTTTTGGTGGCTCTTCTAGATATTTTTTCTTACTTTTTTCTTTGCCTGGAGAAAGCCCCATTCTTCCTCCTTGTCTCACTCTCTCCTACTTCCCCCTCCACTTTCTCTCTTCGTCCCGTTAAAATTGAATCCGATCAAGAAAACACTTGACGGAAGAGAGAAAGACATGGAACTCACGTATTTATTTTCTTTGGTACTGCCACACTAAGGTTATTTTTAGGAGACGAAATTGCACATATGTATACGCCTCCCCACTTACCTCCTTCTTCTCTCTCTCTCTCTCTTCCAAGAAAGAAAAAATTGGACCTATTTTGGTTATCTTAGTAGAAAATGTGGGAGGGGAGGGACTTTTGGGGTTCCATCACTATCACTACAAGTAGTAAGAAGTTGTAAGAATAGTAGTTAGGCCCACAAGTTTTTTTTTCTTAGGTGGAAAAAAAGTATGGAAGTAAAAAAAGAAGGAAAGCTTCCTCCACACGTACACACTCATCCTCCCTTTTCTCTCTTTCCTGCCTACACTAAAGGAAAAAGATGAGATGGTTGAGACTCTTTCCTGTATTGTTTCAAAAAGTTTTTGTGTCTCTGCAGGAAAAAGGGAGAAAGTCACATGTTCCCATTAAAGTCCTCCACTGAAATGATTCAGCGGGACTTCTTCCTCCTTTCTTTCATGCTCTCTCACTCTTTCCCAAGAAAACCCTTTCTCTCTCTCTCCCTCCCTTTCCTCCGACTTTTTCTTCGTCAATACACTTTTCTTCCTTTCTCCCAAGTACTATTATAATAGAGATTTAAATCGATTATTCCCCTCCCGCCCAAGTCTCCAGAAGAATTGAGTTTCCCCAACACAAGTCAATAAGGTAAATTTGTTGGGTCTAGGGCCACATCGTACTACTCTTACACTTGGCACAACTTCCATGACTATACACTATTTAGACATTCACGAAGGCACTTCCGAGGAGCTTGGCACCGGTGTCTACTCCAAAGACTTTCTCCTTGCCCCACATTAATACGCACGACCAATCCCAGGGAAATAATATGTTTCGTTTTTTTTACACTCCTTTCCTCTCACTTTCCCTCTCCATTTGTCTTCTCTTTGGTGCAACAATTACGTGGCAAAAGTCATGAAGAGCCTAACAAGAAAAATAGAGAGAGAGGGAGGGAGAGGGAGGAAGAGAGAGAGAAAGGAAGAACGAAATGGGAAGTGGGGGCATCCCAAAAAGATTAAGATGTGCACATAAATGTGGACATTGGTGGTAATGTACTCTTTCCTATTTGGTTACTCAATGTCCACCCTTGGGCCTATCAGTGTCGGAGAGGTCGGTGAAGGAAGATGTAGAATGGATGGTGAGGGAGAGTGGCCAGAGAGAAGGTGAGAGACTATAACAAGGAAAAAGCAAGGGAGAAATGGGAGAAAAATACCAGGAGAGAAAGCAACGCGCTCAAAGTGGTTGGAACCAAGTTGTTCCCGCTTCTTTGCCTCCAGAAGAAGGAAAAAACCGGATAAGAAATCTGGCTACTCATTCCTCCACATAAACTGAAGAGGAGTATTGTGTATTTTCTAAGGGGTGGTTTCCCCCTATTTTTTTGGAAAAAAAACATCCTCATCCGACTACTTTGCCCCCTTTTTTGTCACGACTTTCCCCGAACTTGTTCCTTTGGTACAAATAATACTTCTTCTGGAGATGTTCCTACTCCTTCCAGTAAGAGACTGATGTAGGGCCAGTGGAGGAAGAAAAAGAGGGAGCAATAGAGAGAAAGCCTCGTATGCTCAAGCCTTCCTTCTCTGTGCACGTGGCATCAATTCCAATAGTTATAATTTTACTCAAAGGAAGAGCGAGAGAAAGAGGAAGCTTGAGAAAGAGAAGGATTGAGAGAGAGAAATATGGAGCGGGAGAAAGAGACAGATTGAGAGGGAGAAAAAGAGATGTGAGAGAGAATGTGAGAATAAGAGAACCGAGAGAGAGAGAGGGTTGTAGAAGAGTAGATACTAGCAGAGAAAAATCGAAATGTTAAGTCTGGTGAACCGATGGAGTCTGGTGAAAGTTGGAGAGGTTTCAGAGAGAGAGAGAGCACACACCAATGTCCTCTTGAATGTTGGAACATTCCACTGTCTTTACAAGTAGAAGAGAAGACAAGAAGAAGAAGAAGTATTTGCAGGTTTGAAGTGACGGACTGTGTGAAATCTTGCGGAAAAAGAAACGCACTGGGACCGATTATGGATAGAGTCACCAGATAGAGAAAGGAGGGGGAAAATTGAAGAGGAGTTTTTTCTCCTTCGGTTCGTAAGTTCACATACAAGGTGAAATCAATTTCCCTGTTGGTTTCCCCATATGATATTCCAATGGGAGAGAGCAAGTGCTGGGAACAGGGTGAAAGCAGAAGAGAGAGAGAAAGAGAGAGAGACGGAGAAAGAGAGAGAAAGAGAGAGAGAGGGAGAGAGACATTTTGTATATAGATATGTAGAATAAAAATACATACTCCAATTCGTTTGCCCTTTCCAGGAATTCTCTCCCTCTTTTTCACTCTCTTCTTCGCTTCGGCACAAAAACAAACCGAAAAGCGCTGAGATAGCTTATTTTTCCTCCCATTTACCTTCTCGCCTCCTGCCCTTTCTCTTGTCCTTTTCTCCGTAGAAATTCCTTTCCTTCTTCTTCCTCCATCACTTCCTGGCTATTTCTCTCTCTCTCTTATCCCACTGTGTCTCCATTTCCCAATTTTTTTTACTCGATCCCCCAAAAACTATATCTTACTCTCTGTCTCTCTTCCATAAGTCTTTTTACGTCCCGTAACTCCCCTCACTTTCTCTTCATCTGGACTCTTTTTTCCCCGTCGTTTTGGTCAGGGAAGGAAATACATTAAACTAAATAGGTAAAACAAACTGTAGGGAAAAAACTCAAGCAGTGAAACCAGGGAAACCAGCAGAAATACCAGTGAAATTGTGTCTTACCATTCCTTCTCCCATCCCTCATAGCCCCTCCTTTTCCCACTGACCCCTTAAACATTAAGTTTCAGCTTGCTCCTGAAAATCTCGATACATTACCCGAAGTAATAGATTCCTCCCCACAAGGAGAGGAAACGGGGGAAATTTGGGGTGATTGATCATAATCATTGGGAAAGTTAAGCCTTTTATCCCATTTACTATCCTTTTTGTTCATGTTGCTTCCATTAGAAAGTCATTAGAGATGAAGATCTATGGTGTGGGCCTTTTTTTAAACAAATTCTTCATATAAATATATCCACAATTAATACAGTAGCCGTATTTTTGTTTTTTCTACACCGTATTTTAGTAAAATTCTGCTAACCCCGTAAAATTGTGTGGTCCAAAGTGGACCACTTGGAGTTGGGAGAGCTCGCTATGGATTATTACGCTAAACGGCAGATACATATATCAGGAAAAGGAGGGTGATTCCCTTTCTATTGAGCAACTTCTTTACACAGGAATTTCCTCTAGCTGTAAGATGTCTCCGCTCTCTCTCTCTTATTCTCTCACTCTCTCTGTCTCTCATTTTCTTTCCCATTCTGCCTTTCTCTCTCTCTCGTTCTCTCTCTCTTTCGCTCGCTCTTTCTACCTCTTTCTCGTCCTCCCTCTCTTTCGTTGTCTCTTCCCATTTATTTCTGGTACTCTCTCGATTTCTCGTACTCTCTATCCGTCACTCTTTCTCTTTTATTCTCTTTCAGTCTGTTTTGCTATCTTCCTCTGTTACTGTCAAACACCATCTTTCTCTCTTTTTTTCTCTCTTTCTCTCTTTTTCTCGCTCTTTTTCTTCCCAATTCTCTCTCTGTCTCTCTTGTCTTCTCTCTTTCTCTCTCTTTCTCTCTTGTCCCCTCTTTTTCTCTCTCTGTCTCTCTTGTCCCCTCTTTTTCTCTCTCTGTCTCTCTTGTCCTCTCTTTTTCTCTCTCTGTCTCTCTTGTCCTCTCTTTTTCTCTCTCTGTCTCTCTTGTCCTCTCTTTTCCTCTCTCTCTGTCTCTCTTGTCCTCTCTTTTTCTCTCTCTCTGTCTCTATTTTTTTCTCTCTCTTTCTCTATTTTTTTCTCTCTCTTTCTCTATATCTCTTTCTCTTTTTTTCTTTCTCTTTCTCTATGTTTATTTCTCCTTCTAGCTCTCTTTTTCTCCCTCTCTATCTTTCTCTCTCCTACTCTCTCTTTTTCTTTCTTTCTCGCTGTCTCTCTTTTTCTTTCTTTCTCGCTGTCTCTCTTTTTCTCTCTCCTACTCTCTCTTTATCTCCCTCTGTCTCTCTTTCTTTCTCACTCTCTTTCTTTCTTACTCTCTTTCTCTCTCTTATTCTCTATCTTTCTCTCTTTCTTTATCTCTCTGTTTCTCCTACACTCGTTCTTTCTCGTAGACTCTCACTCTCTTTAATCTACTCTCCCAGTGTCTATCTTTACTCTCTCACTCTCTCGCTTGCTCTCTCCGGTTCTCGCTTTATTCTTTCTCTCTCGCTCATATTTGTCTTGTTGAAGCAGGTGAGGAAGATGGAACATTTGATTGCCCCTTATTTCCGACACATTCTCTTTCCTGTCCTCTCTCCTTCACTCTCCTCCTATCGCACACTCTCTCTCTCTCTGGAGCTCATCCTCTCCCTTCTCAATCGTTTATCTCATCCACTTCTCCCTCTCACTACTCCTAGATTGCTTATTACCACCCTCTTATTTTTTACGTGCATTCACACACTCTACTTTTTTTCCCTCCTTCATCCCAATACCATATCTCCTCTCTGCTCTCCTTCCTTCTTTACGACGGCTCTCTCTCCCCCTCTCTCCCATGCGATCCTACTAAAAGGCCATGCATTTTACAGACAATCGCGTATCAGTGAAAATTGGTTAAGCAAGGAGGAGGGGGTTGAAAGGGAGTCGGGTGAGGGACCTTTAACATGGTTATAGTTTCCCATATACATACAGGGGAGACGCCAAGGATTTCAGAGTGCGTAGTAAAGATTTTCTCCTCTTCCAGGAGGCACGCACTCCGAGCGTGTGTGGGTACTCGACTTTTCAAATCTTAAATAGGGGAGAATAGGAGGAAGACAAAGGAGAATGTGGTGGTTGGGTGAGAGGGGAAGGAAGAAAGGAGAGAAAAAAATAGGAGGAAGAAGACAAGGACGTGTTAAAGAGGGAAGAGAGTAGTAGTAGACGTTATATGGAATACGAAGGAGTGGTTGCTAATATTACATTAGATACAGTTACTACTTACCCGTCGATGAGAGGAACTTCGGCGAGCAATTTGCGGACGAGGTCGTGTCTAAAGCCGTTCATTCGCTGAGTCTGCATTTCCAAGGCAATTGGAACTCCAACACCGACGCCGAGAGCGGCTGCGACGATCAAGAATCCACAGACGACACATATTTGGCGTAAATCCAGTTCAAACCCTGGAGAAAATCAGGAAAAAAAAGGAGCAACAAAGCCCCATTTGCACGCTTAAGTTTCAAGGCAACAGATTGTTCTTATAAGGTCATAGCACATATGTACATGCTTAGAACTACGTACATACAAATACATCCATATACATATGTATACAAGTACATACCATAATGTATGTCCTTCTACTCCTCCCCAGTACTTTCTCCTTTCCCCCATCCCCCTCAAATTTGTTCATCCCTTTCAACCTCCTCAATTCTCTCCTTAAATCTTACAAAACCCCATCCATTTCTCCTCTCATTTTATATCTGATACTCCATGCATATCCATACATCTCTGGAATTCCCTTCTTTTTTTCATATCGCATTCGTCCTTTAACAAGCCCTTGCTATTAACGCGTACATCAATAATCCAAGGTAAAATACAGGGGAGGAGAAATGGGAGGAGAGGAGGACAAGTTTGGAGAGGGACCCGGGGAAAATGGAGGAGGTAGTACATATAAAAGAATCTTTTTTTTTTATGAACATAGATTTTGCACACACATGAGTTTCAAGAGATTCTGTCAATAATCACCGGGATTTCTGTGACACTCCCATAAAAAGACATTCTTCGGAGGAGTGGAACACTCCTTTTCTGTGGGGAAGAAGGTAGTGGGAGCAAAAGGGGAGGAAGAGAGGAAGGACATATTTACTGCTTTATCCATCTCTTGCTCCACATTCTCGGAAAGTGTGTATGTGTGTGAGTTTCTTTCTCTCTCTCTCTCCCGCTTTCTCTCCGTCTCTCTCTCTCACAATCGCATTAACAACCATTTCTTTTTTAGTAAACGGAACACTTTGCTCTGGCTCTTTGAGTCATCATCATCATTGCCATCAACTGCTTCACAGGAGGAGGATTCAATATATTGGAACAAAGCATCATCCTCTTCACGCTCAGATAAGTCACGACAAGGCAAGAGGATTGTGAGACCTATTTCTCTCTCTGTTTCTCTCACTTATTCTCTCTCTTCCTGGCACTTTCTCTCTGTTTCTCTAACTTATTCTCTCTTCCTGGCACTTTCTCTCGCTTTCTATCTCTGTTTCTCTCCTTCTCGCTCGTTTTCTCTCTTTCTCGCTTTCTCACTCTCTTTCTCGTACTCTTCCTCTCTCTCTTTCGCATTGACTTCCTTTCTCGCTTTCTCTTTTGCTCTCCCTCCCCCTCACACACATTTGCTTTCTCAAGAACTCCGCTCTATCGCACTCGTCCAGCGTGTCTTATGATCTTCCTTCGCTTACACGATTTCTTCACTTTCTCCCCCTCTCTCTCTCTTATTCATTGTATCTTCCCTTACAATTCTTTCACTCTCTTTCTCTCTCACGGTCTCATTCGCGTCCTTTTATCTTTCACTCGTTGCGTAAAAAAGTACATACTTGACCTTAGTGATACTATTAGGATTATTACAGTGTGGCCACCCGAGCTTCTATTGCCACTTTTCGGCTCTCGTGTCTTTGGAGACACGAGAGCCTTTGAAGGAAATTGGGAGACAAGAAAGTGAGAAGGAGAGAGAGAGAGAAGAGAGAAAAGAAAAGGAGGAAGAAGCTATAGATTGGAAAGAGGGCAATAAATGCTACGGTGTTTGATCCTGATCGGAGTTTTGGGATGTATATACGAGCCGAAAAAAAAGGGTTTTATGACGACAGGTAGGAAGGGATGGGGGGAAGTAAAAATAGCTATGGAAGTTAGTTCATTTGTGGGAGAGGGTGAATTTCCTGTCATTCAACTGTCCACTCACCAAGCGGTTGGGGCCGGTCTCCCCCCACTTGTTTTTTTTCCCTTGTCTCCCAAGGTCCCATACCTTTTATTGGGTGGAGGAGAAGGAAGGACAAGAAGAAGGAGTGAACCCAGAAATGGAAGTATATACACAGGGATACGTAGACTTATGTAGAAAGAGTAGCAAAAAGAAGAGAATAGAAGAAAATGGAAGAAAATGGGGAGAGGGAAACTGTGTGAGTAGTGTTTTATTTTCAACTAACAAAACCCTCAAGGGACCATCATAAAAACATTTGCCCTTGCTTTTATGTTTTACTCTGTCAACTTCTATTATATAGGGGTAATTTTAATTCCATTTTGTGCCTACTGAAGATGCCATTGCAGGGAGACCTTCCATTTATGGTCTTTCTTATCTGGTAGTATATATCTCTATTTCTTTCCTTGTCTCCCTCTCTTTTGTTCTCCGGGAGGCTATCTTCAACTTTCTTTCCCCCCCCCCGGAGAAAGCCAGGGGAAATATATTTTTCGCCATTTTGTCCTCCCTCCCTTTGTACTTCTTCATGTGGCTAGTTATGTGGTGAATTTTCTCCACTTGTGGAGGCTTCCCATGGATTTTTCCGGTTGCTTTTCGTGGGATGAAATTATTAGATTTTCGGACCATGTTTTTCCTATATTTTCCCCGTATTGTGAGGCGCACATGTTTCGGAACGCTTCTCTTAATTTTTGATAAAATTATTTTCACTCTCTATAATTGAACACGATCAATTTTGATCATGTTTAATTTTGGCGTAGTTCAGATACGACGAAGTTTAAATTGGATGAAGTGCAATTTGATGAAGTATTTTATTTTTCCTATTGTCGCCTTCAGTCTTCAAAACACGGATTAAAAATTTCCAATTATTTCCATACTTCATTAATTTCCGTTTGGGTCCTTTTACTACTACTCGTGACTTGTCCGCACAAAAAACCAATCATCCATATGCTTCTACACCATTTCAATGTCTCTGTAGGTCCTGACCTCCTTGACCTCGTTCAAGCACCGGAAATTCAATTTAGATCAAGTAAAATCTCTTTATCTGGTAAAGAGAAAAATAGACAATGGTAAAATACCTGTAGGTTGTAAAGAGATGTCGAAGAAGAATTTTTTTTTGAAGTAACTCATAAAATCCACAGGAACGGACGTTCATGTCAAATCCTTTGTATTCACTATTCCCCTACTTTCATTCTATTTTCTATAAGAAAACTATATAATATGCCATTCCCCCATCCCACTCACTCCCATTTTTGTCTGTATAACTACCTATTCTGTCATACACAGCAACCCCACAAGTGTTCTAACCCGACAAATTGGTTTTCCCTGTTTTTTTCTCTGTCCTTGTGTGACGAGAGAAAAATGAGATTGAACTAAAAAGAAGGGACGTATAGACAGAGAAAGAGAGAGAGAGAGAGAGAGAGGAAAATAAAGGAAGTAATCCACAAAAACATTTTTTCCCTCTAAAAAGATATGATTTTCTTTGAAACCAGACTACATCTACAGACTAAGTTTTCTCTGGACAAAAATACGACGTATTACTAACCACCTGAGTGACCGTTGGGGATCATATTAGAGTCAAGATTTTTTTTATTATCATCTTCTTCCATTTGGTCGTTGACTATTTTTCTGTCTAGTAAAATAAAATAAAAATTGGGGGTGAGGGGAAATTCCAATACACTCTCCCGCTCTGTCATGGGTTCTCTCCTCAAAAAATGAATTGAAGTGGAAAGGCCTGTCTTATTCTCTATTTGAAGAATTTTTTTCCCCTTCCTCCTCCCAAGGAACAAACAATTAATTGATGTGTGACAAGAAAAGGTTATATGCTCACATATCACGTTATGCCTTATTTTTTCCCTCTCTCCTCTATCTCCCTATTTTTTCCCCTTGAATGCAGCAAGGAACCGAAACATGTCCCAAGCTTATTTGGCCGTCATCTTTTTCTGATAGCAGATACTTGAGTTTCACCCGTGACAGAATCTGTCACTCGACACAAGAATAAGCCCAAAAGGAGATGGGAGGGAAAGCCTATTTTCCTATCTCTTCCCGTCTTCATCCCTCCATATCCATCCATTTATCTCCTTCTCTCCTTTCCCCCGATTTCCCAACTCTTTTCCTCCCTTCTCATCAGTCTCTCCATCAATTCCTACTTCCACTTCTCTCTCCGTCTCTCTCTCGATTTCTCTTTCATCTCCCTCCAACTCTCCCATTCTCCTCCAAGTACTCAGAAAAAGAATAAGATGTTGTCTCTAATGGTGAGTGTCATTACAAGGGGGAGAGGAAGGGAATGCTGTGGCATCATCCCCAATCCTTACAAGAGGATACCGGGGAAAATCTCTCCCCCCAAAGAAACCTGCTTTTTTCTGAGGATGTGGAAGAATAAAAACCACTACAACTAGTAGGGCTTTGGTATTTACCACCAGAAAAGAGAAAAATCCCTCTTGCTTTAAAAAAATATTCTTTATTCTGCCTTCCCTCCTCCTCTCCCTCTTCTAAAACTTTGCTTCAAAAAAATAAATGGACATGAGTTGAAGGCCTACACAATAACAACACTCTTCCCATTTCTCCTTTGGCCGTCTCCCTCTTTCTCTGGACGCAAAAGGGGCCTTTAGCCTCCGCAGATTTTTATCTTCTTCATTGTCCTCATCTTCTTGTGAGAAAAAAAAATTATATTGGAGAAGAGCAAAAGCATTTGAGGGGGAAGACATAAAGGACTTGAGAATCTTGGGAAAAAAACAAAGCCAGAATGATGTCTTTTACTTGTTCCTTCGTCAGTAGCCTCTTGCTCTTTTGTTCTTCCACTCTCCCATTTTTTCTCTCACTTTTTCTCTCCTATTTTCTCTCTCACTTTTTCTCTCCAATTTTCTCTCCTATTTTCTCTCCCATTTTCTCTCTCAATTTTTCTCTCATTCTCCATTGTCTCTCTCCTTTCCTCTCCCTTTTTCTTCCGTTCTCTCCAACTTTCTCTGTCTCACTTTCTCCATTGCTTTCTCTTTCACTCCCCTTCCCTTTTCCCTCTTCCTTTCTCCCTCCCTTGATTTCTTCCCCTCTTTCTTCATTCTCATATTCTCCTTCCTTCCCGGGTTAGTCGTCCCAATAACATTCCCCTCCTTGCTACGTGATTGAACTAGTGAAAACACAATGCTTGAGAAGAATACTATGTACCCCTCCAGTAGATGATGGGATGTTGGTTTTCAACAGCAGTACAGTGGCGGCTATTGCCTTTCCACCACATCATGACACACACTTCTTCTCTCTCTCTCTCTCTTTCTCTCTCTCCATGGAAATTATTTTACTCCACAAAAGCCGAAAAAATTGACCTTCTCCACGGAGGGACAAAAGGAGGGAATTCCACGAGAGAAAAAAGAATGGAGAAAGAGGAGGATGAGGAGGAGAAACACAACTACCCACTTGTCACTAGTATCTACGAGAGGCGAACAAGACATATGTACGTATGTGTACACATACATACATACACTCATACATACATATGTATACATACATACGTGTGAACACGTACAATAATATTATACAGATTCGTGACGTGCCTTGAACCTTGTCTTCTATCCCTGTGAGTAGCACAGCACTCGGGCTATTACTACAGCCATCCTCTGTGTCGGGGAACAACCTCAGATTGTGTAACCAAGACCAGGCTTCTTGTACAATATCAATAAGGGAGAGAGAGAGACAAAGTGAAGAGGTTTGTTTCAACACTTCCATTACAAGGGGATACTACTATCTCTTTACTTTCTCTCTCCTTCTATCTCCTTCTCTCTCTCTGTACTCATATTATAGCTCACCAAGAAAAATGAGAGGAATATCTCCGTTATTATTGCTTAGATTGTACAGGAGAAGTGGGGGGAAGTAAAGGGGGAAAAACTCTTTACAAAGTTACGTGTGTGTGTCCCATTCAGTACCTCATCCCACCCAGCCTGATCCTCTTTTTTTTCTCCTGTCACGTGCCTCCACACTTCTCCGGCCTTCTCCTCCAGAATACTACAGAGTCTGGAAGCCGCGCCGAACTCCTCTCGTAAGTTTATCAAGGAGAAAAGAGTGGAAATATGTGGGGAAATGTCTACATATGGGTGTGATATGGAGGGACGAAGAGAAGAAGAAGAATAAAATCACATTTCTATTTTCTCCTCGCCCCACTCTCTTCATGTGTATAGGACTGGTGCGTGTGTGAGGGAAACAAAATTGAGCTTTTTTTGCAACTGGAAGAGGCACACAAGGGGTTGTAGTGGCGGGAGTATTAGTAGTAAGTGCAGTTACAGTACTACCAATGGTGGGAGTAACTGTAGTAGTAGAATCACTGGTGGTGTAGTAGTAGCATTAAGAGGTAGAGATTTTTCGCCCTCCTCCTCCGAAAAAAAAGTTGTAGTTTAGAAAGGAAGGGAAATAAGAGGGAGTGGGTGGAAGAGAAAAGAGACAGAAGGGGAGAGAGAGAGGGAGGGAAAGAATGCGAGGAGAGGATGAAAAAATGGGGGACAACCGTTTATTTATGACGACCCACTATTTATTATTTTCTGTGCTCAGATACGGAACACACAAAACAAGAGAGGGCCAAGTGGATCAAAAAGTACAACAGTAACTCTTTCCTCTCATCCTTCTCCTTCTTTCTTGTCTTCCCCCTTGTCTTTCTCTTTCCAGCTAACTTCCATTCTTTCCGTCTCCTCATCTCTCTCCTTCTCTCTCAATGCCGCTAAAAATTCACGGGCTTTCTCTCTTGCTCTCTCTTGCTGGCTTTTTCTCTCTCCCTGACCTTCTCTCTCTCTCTATCTCTCGTTGGCTTTCTCTCTTCCTGACGTTTCTTTTTCTATCTCCATGGATTTCTCGTTTTCTCCTTCTCGCTCCATGGATTTCTCGTTTTCTCCCTCTCGCTCCATGGCTTTCTCTCTCTTTCTCTCTCTCCATGTATTTCCCGTTTTCTCCCTCCCGCTCCATGACTTTCTCTTTCTTCCGCTGTCTCGCTCCATGGCTTTCTCTCTCTCTCTCGCTCCATGGCTTTCTCTCTCCTTCTCTCTCTCCATGGATTTCCCGTTTTCTCCCTGTCGCTCCATGGCTTTCACTTTCTTCCGCTGTCTCGCTCCATGGCTTTCTCTCTCTTTCTCTCTCTCCATGTATTTCCCGTTTTCTCCCTCCCGCTCCATGGCTTTCTCTTTCTTCCGCTGTCTCGCTCCATGGCTTTCTCTCTCTTTCTCTCTCCATGGATTTCTCTTTTTCTCTCTCTCGCTCCATGGCTTTCTCTCTCCTTCTCTCTCCTTCTCTCTCCATGGATTTCCCGTTTTCTCCCTCTCGCTCCATGGCTTTCTCTTTCTTCCGCTGTCTCGCTCCATGGCTTTCTCTCTCTTTCTCTCTCTCCATGGATTTCTCGTTTTCTCCCTCTCGCTCCATGGCTTTCTCTCTCTTTCGCTGTCTCGCTCCATGGCTTTCTCTCTCTTTCTCTCTCCATGGATTTCTCTTTTTCTCTCTCTCGCTCCATGGCTTTCTCTCTCTCTCTATGGATTTCTATCTTTCTCTCTCTCCATGGATTTCTCTCTCTCTCCATGGCTTTCTCTTTTTTTTCATTCTCTCTGGCTTTCTCCCTTTCTTTCTCTCTTGCTGTCTGTCTTTCTCTCTAGCTTGCTGTCTCTCCTTCGCTCTCTCTCCCTTGCTGTTTTTTCTCTCTTCCTTTCTGTCTCTATTTCTCTCTATCAATTGCTGTCTCTTTTTCTCTCTCCCTGGCTTTCTCTCTTTCTCTCTCTCTCTCTCTTGATGTCTCTCTTTTTCTCCCTTCCTTTGTCTCTCTCTTTCGCTCTCTCTCCCTTTCTGTCTCTATTTCTCTCTATCATTTGCTGTCTCTCTTTATTTCTCTTCCAATCTTTTTCTCTTCCTCCCTTTCCGTGACTTTCTCTTTCACTACGTTTCATTCTTCGTTAAGGCCTCCTTTCTCCCATTCTTGGTCCCCGTGTCAACCTGCAAGTCCTTCAGGTTCCCTCTCTGGTTCTATTCCTTTCTTTCTCTATCCATTTCTTCCCCGTCCTTCTCACTGACTTTCCTGTCTACTCTTCCCTTCGATTTCTTCCTACTCACTTATTTTCTCTCTGTTTCTCTCTTCAATGTCACTGGCACTGACTCTCCCCGATTTCCTTTCTTGTCAATGGCTGTCGCACTCTTACTCAATCCCTTTCTTCCTTCTTACTAGTTTTCTCTCCTTTTGTCTCTTTCCGGTTTCTTTGTCACAGTCGCTCTCTCCCTCTCTCCTGGATTTTCGTCCTCACTGGCTTCCTCTCTTTCCTTTTTTCTCCCTCTCTTTCTACACTTTGACGCGCTCTCTCTCCCTCCCTCTCTTACTTTCATTCATCCTGAAAGCGTGTAGTGGTTGGGGAGGATTGAAAAAGTGGATTTAGGCAGGAAAAACACATTCTCACAAGAGTCCTTGAGTAAGGGGGAGGGGAGGAGGAGATGAGGAAGAGAGATCCTTAGATAGCTGGAAATTCTTCCGGGATTTGGAGGAGTAATAGTGGAAGGAGCAGTAGTGTCAGTGATAGTAGTAGTAGTATCACAAGCGATATTAGTTCAATGCTGCCACTAAGGAAAAGAGAGAGAGAGTTAGGAATGACAAAAATGGACATACGTGAAGAATCATCATATTTGTGTAGACACGCTCTTCAAATCGATCTCTTGAGTGACTAGGACATTCGCATATCACATCGTATCTTCCCACTTCTGGGTGTGTATCCGTGTCTCTCTTTCTCTGTCTCTCTCTCTGTCTCACTGTCTCTCTCCTTCCCTTCCGCCTTCTAGTGGCATCTAACAAATTGCTCTCAGTGAAATCAAACTAGCATTGATCTCTTTTCAATCCCGCCGCACTCCGTCTTTCTCTCTGTATGTTTGCATCGATTCTCTTTTCTCTCTAACACTGCACTATGCTCATCCTCCTTATTATGATTACATGCTTGGATCTACGGTACAAGGAAGGAATCTTCTATTTTTAGTCACGAACAAAAAAAACTTATCCTGCCCCAATCTTGCTCTCTCTCTCTCTCTCTCTCTTTCCTGGTCTTTCTCGAGTATTCTTTTCCTAATTTTTCCCCCCACGAATCTTTTATGAGGTAAAGGGGAGAGAGAAAAGAGTGGATCTATACCTCAAATTTTATATTACCATTGATTTCAAATCTCACTCTCTCTCTCTGTCTACTCTGCTCCTTTCTCTTGCCACATCACCACCAGCACTCAATCACTAAAGCTCGAATCTTGCTTTTCCCCTTTCCTCAGATGCGGCCGCTGACGAGAGAGGGTGAGGCTCTTATTTTTATGGCTAACAATCCAGTTTTTTTTAATCCAACTTTTCTTTTTATCCCGTGAAATCACCACAGTTTAAAGTGGGAGAGGGGATAGGAAGAGGAGGAATCAAAGTTGATACTTGTGAAGGACCTTTTATATTTGCAAGTAGTATTAGGCCGGAACGTACTTTCTCCTCGTTTTCATAGACATTTCGATGGTCGTAAAACTTACTACAATTTTGATTTTTTTCCCTCTCCCTTCCGTCCAATACTTCCGATGGTGCACACCAGAAAAAAAGAGTGATGAGAAACAAAAAGAAGGAATAAAAGAGGGAATCTAAAAGTGGAAATAAAAGAATTTGCACCCTCCTTTTACATGTGTGGATGCTTTCGTCGCCAGAGAGAGAGAGAAAGAGAGAGAGAGGGAAGGAAAAAACCAGAACTTCAGAGGGATTTCCTTTCCCTTGTCTCTCATATAAATGTTATGCACATATTTATTTCCTTTTCGTGTATTCTCCCTTTGCTTTTTCTAAACTTGAAAATTTATGAGGAGTACGCGGAAAAGTCTCATTGGTTTTGCTTCTGTACGGGGGTTACGTATGTCCTGTATTATGGGGTAATTCTCCCGTACATTGTCGGGTGGATTTGGAGGGGGTAAAAGTTTCATGGGTGCACAAGTGAGACTATAGTGACGGAGCTACAGATTACGGAAACTCCGTATACCTTCATCCATGTATAGGAGGAAGGAAATTTCTCCCGTGGATGAGGACCCATGTTGGTGCTTTGTACAAGGCGGAAGGTTACCGGGTGCATACAAAAGAGGTGGGAAGCGCTTTGCGGGCTGATCAATTCTTTCAATCCCTGAATGAAATTGATATATGCACAGATTTTGCTTTTATTCAGTTTCTCCCTTTATTTTTCTTCTTCTTTCTCTCTTTATTTTTTTTCTTTCTCCCTGGAACTCATCAGTTCTCTCTAGGTTGTTTCAAGATGTTTAACCCCTGTATACTATAGCATCCTTTATATCCTTCTCTTCCTTTTTTGGGCTTCTCAGTATATTTTGCTGTCAATCTCTTTCCCCCTTGAAGGCTTTCTCGTTCTGGAGATACTTTTTCCTCTTCTCTTTGTCTATTCTTCTTTTTTTATCGCTTTCCCTCTCTCCTCTTCTGTATTTATTTCTCCCTCTTCTCTATTTATCTGTTCCTCTCTCTCTCCTCGTCTGTATTTACTTCTTTATCTCTCTCTCCTCTTCTCTATTTTCCTGTATCTCTCCACTTCTGTTTTATCTCTTTCTCCATCTATTCATCTCGTTCTCTCCCCTTCCGTTTTATCTCTTTCTTTCTTTATTTATCTCTTTCTCTCCCCATCTGTTTTATTTCTTTCTTCATCTATTTATCTCTTTCTTCTCTATGTACCTCTTTCCTCTTGTGTATTTTTTTTCCTTCTCTCGCTCCTTTTGTGCATTTCACTCTTTCTCAGTCCCTTCTGGTGCATTTATCTCTTTATCATTCTCCTCTAACATACTTATAAATTTCTCCCGCGCACATCTTTTATCGTTTTTTCTATCTTTTATCGCCTATTTATCTCTTTGCCTCTCTCTCCTTTTATGTGTTTATCTCTTTCTCTCTCTACCATCTCCTCTATTGAGTATCTCTTTCCTCTAGTTGTCTTTTTGTCCTTTTGCATCCTCTATTTACCTATTGATCGCTCCTCTGATTATTTCTCTCTACTCTCCTCTTATTTATTCATCTCTATCTCTGGCTCGTGCGCCAACATTTTTTTCTTACCTCCACAATTTCTGTTTTTTTTTCGTTCTTTTCCATCTTTTTGTTTCTACAGTTTCCCCCTTTATTTGTCTCTGGGCATTCCTCTATGCTAAGAGTTATTTGCTTCTTTAGTCTGCCCGATCTGATTTTTCTCCCCGAAATTTCCCTCACTTGGTTTTTCCAGCATTTATCTGTTTCCGTAAATGTATATGTACAGCTGTTTGTTGCGTAGTGTATTTACTTCTCATTCTTCCCCTGCGTCACCTCATCATTTTCTATTTTTCCCGAGCAATCCTCCCCCCCCCAACAATGTCTGGCTTTCCGTCTTGATTCTCACCCCAACTCTCCCTGTGCTGGTTTATTGTATTTACGTTTTATAAATGTTCCCCTCATTTTTGTGTAAATCTTGTGGTTGCCGTTTGCATATCATTTCTACATGCATCCTTTATCGGAAGGAGTCAAAGGATTTTGGGATGGTTTTGATTTCTCGAGGCTTTCTCCAGTTGACCTTTTTCCCTTGAATATACGTTCTTCCTCTGGCGTAAATGCCACGATTATTTATGTTTGGGCTTTTTTCGATCTTCTATGATTTCCATGCACTCTCTCTCTCTCTTTTTGCCTTCCCTTCTTTTCCATTTTTTTTCTTCGGTCCCCACCAACTACAAGGGAAAGTTTCGTAGACTTTATACATGTACATACCTTCCTTTACCCGGACTTTCTTGGAGGTTCGTGTTCGATATTGTGCCTTTTTTTTGTGGGAGCTCCCGTCGGCAGTTTCTATGCTTTTATCAATGCCAAACCCTCGAATACCCTTACAGTCAGCTGCAGTCAGTTCAGTTGGCATTTTTATCCAAGGCGAAGGAGAGACTTCTAACTCACTCGTCCTTTCCCTCTTTCTCTCTCTCTCTCTCGCTCTCCCCTTTTTCTTAATTTTGTTTTGGCATCTTCCTCGACAACTATGTTTTCCCCCCTTGTTTTCGGTGGATGATTCCTATTTGTTGGTAAAGGGAAGTGATATTGTTTATTCTTACACTGTCTATACCATTGCATCTCTTGTTCATCTCCTCAAAAAAAAAATCTTGCCTCCACAATAGTAAGGTTTATATCTTGGATTTTGTTACACTTTCTCCACACCTCCCACCACATCCTGATTCCTTTTCTTTCATCCCAATATAACCCGCAGAGCATGTCTATGGCTTTCTCCTTCCAAAGACTTTCCTTTCCCGCTCGTCACTTCCTCCTCCGTCTTCCCTTCTTGTCTCCTATCAATTCCTATGAATACTTTTCATACCCCCAGAAAGTTTCTTTCCGTTTAATCTCTTGTGTCTCCAAAAAAAAAAAACTTTTTTTTTCCAAGTCCTTGACTTTGCCCTTCCGTTCACTCATCCACGTGAAGGAAAGAAAAATTCGGTACATTCACTTCCCTTTTTCCCTCCCGCCTTCACATTTCCCCTTACACTATACGGACCCATAATCTCCAGCTATCACTCTTACTTTTACTATCCTGTAAAAAGAATTGTTCGTCGACCCTGAAAAATATCCTCATGAAAGTGGCTATTTCGTTTCCACAACCGAGGCCATACGTAACTTGACCATTGGATTTGATCTTGTGTATTTTGAAGGCTATAAGGGCAGAAACGGGATTTTTTTAAGAAAAACTAATGCATTCTTAGAGGAAACTATACTGTAAGGTTTGTTTTTGTAATTCCGCATTAAAACAAAGATTTCTCTAATTCCTTGGCTCAGAATTAAATACATATACGATAAAAAATGGTGGGTGAATATTGAAATGTACTCGTAAAAAAACGGAAAGCTGACAGTATGCCGGGTTGCGTCTACAGTCTTGATTGATCGGCCAGTATCGAATGGGAGAATGCTGTGCATATAACTCCCGCAAAATTATTTAGGAAGAACTTTTTTTCAAGCTTTTCTACAAAAAAAAATGTTCAGAAATGAACAATAAATACATAGCTATATGTACATAATTATATCCCAATTTTGTATGGCTTTAGAATGAAATAAAAATGGGAATGGATATATAATAGACAGGGACAAATTCCTGGATCGTTGCCTTCTCCGTATTTCATTTTGTTCGCACTTCCCACGAATATTTGAGTTTCCCCAGTGGAGATGCCTTTAAATGGAATTTTTAGACCTTATATTGTAAAGCCACTGGATCCTCCTTTAACCATTCCATAACGAAATAATAATAAGGGGGGAAGCCCGGATCTTAGAGCGTGGCTTTTAGTCAGCATCACTTTCATATTCCGTTTCTTTCTCCGAATTCAAAAGCCACAACTCTTTCCCCTCTCCCAGTGGGATTTAAGTGGGGAAAATGATATTTTTTTGCAATCTCCCTACTATTATCATTGCATAAAATGTAGCTATCACATAAAAGGAAAATATAAATAAAGCTTTTTTCCCCTCGTAATCTCACTTCAGAGAAGAATATGATGGGATTTATGAGGTAAGTCGATCTGATTTCACAGTACTTGATGGTTGCTTCTCTATTTTTTTCATTCCCTCAAAAAAATTCCATATCATTTCTACTTTTTGGAGGGGGACAAAAGGATTCACTAGTTTTTTTTTTCAATTCCTCTTTGACTCTGTGAGAAAGGATATAAAGCGGAGGGGTGTGAAGAGGTACAAACAAATAAAAGACATTATTATATCCTTATCAAATATACATTATTAACATTATTCTTTTCATTCCCACTTGCAAATCCTCCCTCCATCTCTTTTTCTCTGTCAACCCTGAATAATTTTATTTTTTTCATGTATCCCCAGAACGTTTTTTAAAGAAACGTGTTCCCTACTGAATTCCTCAGTAAAAGGAACAAGAGAGAGAAAAAAAGAAGAGGGACATAAGGAAAAATGAGGGAGTGTGCTGAGTACAGATAAGAAAATATGACATCAACTTATTTAACATAGTTCCCAAATGCATACATACATATATACAAAACGGAGATTCGTGTGGAGAATTGCGTTACGGAATGGATACAATTCAACAAGCACCAGAGATATTTCCTTATTTTTCCCTCTTTCCGCCTTGGCTTTCCAACCATTATCCTCCTTCTCACTCTAAACGCATTCCGCGTGAGGATTGCTTTAGAGGCATCAGAAACGAGTATATAGAATGGCACAAAAAGAAATGCTGGAGTGTACGCAAACGAGAAGAGAAAAAAATCCCAGCCAAATGGGTTGAATTAGGATGGAAAGAAGTACATGGAATACCAAAACGAGGAAGGGGAAAAGAGAGATTGGGAGGCACCCATTTTCGTTACAAAAAAAATAAAGAAACTGGAGTGTTGGCACATTCTTTTTTTTTCTCATTCTTTGTTTCACCAAAATACCCCTTCCTTCCTTTGTATTATATATACACAGGTAATATTTACTCACGCATCTCATGACTGCAATTTGTTCTTTTTTTCTGCCCATATTTCCCACATACCAAAACGTTGTTGTAGGACGGAGATAACACTCAGTACACATGATTCTATAGCCCATGGAATTACTTTTCTTTCTCGGGAAGGAGAAAAGTGAGGGAGAGAAAACAAAAAAAGGAGTAAGACGAGAAACATTACATATAATTATGTTTATAGCCACATATTTTATGTATCATCCCCACGTACTTCACACCAAAGAGATGGAGAAAGGCAAGAGAAATTTGGTACTTAACCATTCATAAACTTTACGTACGCCACTCCTTCTCGAATGCAGATGAGGATAAGGAAAATAGAAATAGGTCGAGCTCAAGTGGGAAAGAATTCATAGGAAGCCTTGAATGTCAGGGGCCAGGTAAACAGTTATGGAAGGAAGAATAGCCTGAAAGGGAAATATGAGTACAAAACAACAGGATAAAAAATGCATAAAGGGAAAGTTGGATAGACAGAAGGATTGATCCGAAAGGGGACGACAGAGCAGAGAAAACAGTCCGGAAGAAACAAAGAAATAAACAGAGGGGAACAGTGGGAAAAGGAAAAGAAGGATTTAAAACTACAAATTAACTGCGGCACAAACTAAATAAAGATAGGAAAACCTGAAAGAGAAAGTTAACAAAGAGAGAGCTAGAGAAAGCAAAAGAGAACAAACTGGATCAGAGAAACCAAGCAAAAGAGGAAACAAATGTACTGGAGAAAGTTGAGAAACGAGGGAAGATAAGGACCGGAGAAAGACGGAAATAAAATTGAATCAAGCGCCAGGAGAAAGAAAGGAAAAAAGGAAAGAAAAACGATCGGAGAAAGAAAAGAAACATTTTAGTGTACAAATGACTGTAAAAAGATAAAATCTGGCAGAACAAGAGAAAAGGAACATGAATATAAAAAATGTACAATATAAAAAACTAGTCACGCAGGAAATTCAAAATCAGAAAATTAAGAGACGAGAACCCTGAGAGAAGGCAAACCGAGAGAAGGTAGGGAAATCATAGAGAATAAAATATAAAAGAATCGACAAAAGAAGAGTAGTAAAAAAATCCGCACGTGCATACATGCAGCGAAAGCATGAAGAATGAAAGAAACGACAGAGTAAAAAAAATGATGGGAATGAGTGCCTCCGCCAAAAAAAAGTCAAGGGAGACGAAGAGAGAAATTTAGCAACTCAACGCCTCGTCCTTGCCCATTTCTTTTTTTTCGTGATATTTGCAAAGTATAGGATAAAAACCATGTGGCGTCCAAACGCATTTTATGTGGGAATGTTGAGCAAACGTTTATAAAGTGAGCAATTCCAGCAAATGCAGGAAGTCTTAGGGGATAAAAAAAAGTATGGGGAAGACTTTTCTCCTTCTTGGCCTTCCAAAACGGAGAGGGAAGATGGAAAGAGTCTATTATTGCATGTGAGAAATGCCGAGTAAATTGCAGAGTAAATTTCGTTTGCACAGTTTCACAGCAAGCACGAAGATCAATAGCAGTAGAAGGAAAGAAAAAAAAGTATCGAAAGAACGAACAAATTTTTTGTTGGCAAAGAATGAACAGAGAGAGAGAGAGAGAAGAAAAAAGGAAAACATAGGAGTCAAAAAATATTTGAACTATGCACAAGGAATAAGGAAGGGAAAAAGAGGAGAGTCGTCCTTGTGCATACCAATTCTCGATTGCCTTCAGTGCATGACTTGAGGAGAAAGAAGACGAGTGAGAGGGAGGGAGTGAAAGTAAACGAGAAAAAGTGAGCGAAAGAGGGAAATGAACGAAAAAAGTGAGAAATGGAATGGTGAAAAACGGAGCGAGAGACAGAGAAAAATGTACAGAAATACACAGAGATGATGGGGGAAAGTCATTTTAACATAAAGAGAGAAAAGGACATTAAAACAAAAAAATGGCAGTAAGAGAAAGTGACAGTAACAGAGAGAAGCAAAGAGAAAAAGTGACAGTAACAGAGAGAAGCAAAGAGAAAAAGTGACAGTAATAGAGAGAAACAAAGAGAAAACGAGAAAATAAGAGACAGTGAAAATAATAGAGAAACATAGAGAGAGAGAGAAAATGACAGTAAGAGAAAGAAGCAGAGAGCAAGTGACAGTAAAAAAGAAACAGAGAGAGAAAGTGACAGAAGAGAGAAACAAAAAGAAAGTGACAGTGAGAGCGAGAAACAGAGAGAGTAGCAACAATAAGAAAGAGTTATGGAAAAAAAATAGAGAAAGTAGGAGAGACCTGCATAGAGAGAAATAAATACTGTGAGATAGAAAGGACGAGAACGGCGAGATACGGAGATAGATAAAGGGAGTTAAGAGAGAGACGGAGAGAGGCGGATAGGGAGAAGGCGAGAGAAAAGGGGAGAGATAGGAAGAAAGAGAAAGAAAATAAGAGATAGAAGAAAGAGAAGGAGAGAGATAGTGAAAGCAAGTGGGAAAAGAGACACAAGTTGCGAGAGCGAAATGAAGAGATATACAGAACGAGAAAACAGAGTGATGGAAGTGAGAAATTGAAAGTATAAAAGAGAGATGCACAGAGAGAGAAACTGAAAGAAACAGTGATTCAGAGAATTAAAGAGACGGAGAAAGTAATAGTAAAATTGGTGGCGAGAGAAAAGCAAGTGGGAGAGAAAAAGTTACAGTATAAGAGAAGCAGAGAGACAGACAGAGAGAGAGCGAGGGAATACACGATAGGGAAGAAATGTGCGAGCTTCATTGGGAATTATGTACACGTTCTCTCACGCTCTCACATCCTTGATCTTTTCCACTAGCCTTTAAATGCCTGGGTCTGTCTGCTACACACATCCTGCAATGGAACCGAGTTAAGAATGCCCATAGGATCCAGTTATTATCTCCAGTAATGTGATCCAGTAAATTTTATTTTAGTAATCAATCCCTCTCCCTATACGTACATAGTCAACTGCCTCCGTCCTACTCACAGTCCCTATATTGTAACATGTGTTAAAACAAACGAATAAATCTGTTTGTTTGTTCTTCTTTTTTTTCTCCCTCTTCTCAGCTCTTTTTTTTTGTACCCCCTGCAACTGACGTCGCTATTCTTTCCCCGGGGTAACAAAAAGTACACGAAAGCTCGTGCAGATATTCCTTCTTCCTCATATAGTCAGCCATATCCCATTGGCTAGCACGCAACCGACAGCGTCATAATTATTGTGGGAGAAATAAATTTCCTCTTTAATATTGATACTGTATAAATCATCGACACTGATGACAACTTTTACGGGAGGAAATAAAGAAAGAGAGATAGATGGAGAGAGAAATAAAATGAATGGAGTCATAACCACGGATAGAAAGGTGAATTAGTCTACTTTTACCCCCCATTTTTTATTACCCACATGCTGCAACGTCATTATCAGGGGGAATTCTTGGGGGATAAAAAAAAAAGAGATTAATCTCCACCCATTTTACATCCATTTTCAATCATTTCCATCTAAGACACTATGAAAAAAGGAGGAAATTGTCACTGAAAAAAACATTTGAATATGGATATCCACATACACACAGAGCATTAACAGAGAGGGGGGAAATTACCGGCGAAACACATGTGCATGAAGGATTATACCCCGACAAAATAAATGAGTTGAAAATAGGGTAAAAAATGTCGAAAATTATCTGAAGAAGTCAGAAATAAATTCAAATATCCTATAAGAATGAATAATGGTGAATAAATGGGGGGAATTTGGAGCAATCTACAAACAAAAGGAGAAATAATAAAATGAAGGAGAGATGGCCTTTTTTTAAACAAAAAACGAGAGAGAACGCCTGGGAAATATAGCCATGGATAAGGATACAAGAGACAACAAAGGACGAGAGAAAAGAGACAAATGTTATTCGAAATATACGGAAAACACAGAAGACTGATAAAGGGTTAGGAGAAACAACCAACTCCCAGTACAAAAACTGACACGACCCTATGCATGGCGAGAGTAACAACCGCGGACTTATATAGTAGTAGAATGAGAGAAGAGGAGGAACGTTTGGAGGGAAGAGGAGAAGGAGGAGGAGGATGAGGAGGAGGAGGCAGAGGAGGGTTGGAAGCCCCGAGTGAAAAATTACAGATCCTGGGCTCGACACACAATATATACACACACACGCGGAACCGGAAAGAAAGTAGGATGATACCAAAAAGCGAATGACAAGAAAGACTGTCACCAAGAGAGAAAGGGAGAGGAGAAGGCCGGGGCGAGAGAAAAGTGCAATAAAGATACTGTTGGCAAAAGGGCCCTTACGACAGAGAGTGAGAGAGAGAAGAGAGAGAGAGAAAGGAGAGAGAGATGAAGACAGAGAGCTGTAGAAAAAGATCCTTAAAAAGGAGATAATAGAAACAAAATGGGAGAAAACAAAAAAAAAAGGAAAGACACCAACCTCCCCTATATGGGGCCTTCCCAGCAGAAAAAAGGAGGGGATAGCATATAGATACACCCATAGGAATATGTTGTTTTAAAAAAGCGAGTAAAATAAAAGAAGTAAAAGAAACACCCCTTACGAGAGAGCCAAACAAGGGAAAAAGTGACTATGATCCTCGAAAGTGAAAGTAAAACTACAAAAGGAGAAAAATACAAGATGGTAAAAAAAGGAGAAGAAGAATATAAAAAATAGTATATGGAAATTAAACTACCCCGACATCTTCCTCCACACGCGTATCACAATAGCACAGTCATTTTGGTTGAAGAATTCCCTCCCTTTTTCTCTTCCTCCTCCTCCTCCTCCTCCTCCTTCTCCTCCTCCGCCAGTCTCCTCTTCCCTCGTCGTTCAACAAAGACAACAACACTTGTGTTTTGTTATTTATTCCTTAATATTTATAATCCCTTCTCCTTCCAAAAGCATCTATTCAGTCCCTGCTGACACTAAAATGAATAATCGGCCACGGTGCCACAGCAATAACGAGTCATATAGAGAGGTCTCTGGAGACCCAGTAAGGGAGAGAGATAATGTCTTTTCTCTTCTCCTCCTGTTTCTTCCATACACACATTATCTCTTTTTTCAAAATATATATATATATACTATACACAGATACATATACCCTCACATACGTTCATACGTACATCCTCTTAGGTAAAGGACGGAGCTCCATAATAAATTGGTAAGTTGACAAGAACATGAAAAATTTCTGGGAGCGCACATACCCTCGGCGAGAGGAGCTAACGAGTACGTACATGAAGGAGCATCCTTGTCTTTCAAATGTGGCGTATACAGCAGTAATAGGGTAGAAAAGGGGGAAAATGCATTTTTTTTCTCTATCTTTCTCTCCACACACAAGAAAAAACTTACAAGTACTTTGGATATGTGTAAGAACCGGCAATAGTTGGAGTAACTCCTTTCTATATTTTTTTTTTGCTTCCCTTCCGATTTTATAGATTTCTTCCTCTCTGTCTCCTTCCTCGTATTTTTTGTATTCTTTTTTGCTACTCTTCCCCTCCGACATTTTCCCTTTGGTCTAATATGCCATATCCGTTTCCCTATGAGCGGACGTACTACACACCCATTTCTAATATGTTGAGTGGAAGAACTGCTTCTCATTCCCCTGGTCCTTTGTTAGTGTCTTGTCTCCGTCGGAGTTTTTTTTTCCTTCCATGGCCTTGTTTACAAATTATCATAATCTTCCCAAGTCGATGTGGTCATAAGTTGTCTAATGGTCTCTGAGCAATTGCAAACCTGTATCATAACTTTATCCCGATTCTATAGTTACTATAAAGCTTCCTCGACCAAATAGGTCTCTTCCGCCACTCTCTTTCTCCGTCTCCCCCTTTTTTTGTCTCTTTATCATTCATCTTTCCCTGCCTCTCTCTCTGCCTTTCATTTTGGCTGGCACACTAACAGGCTCCTTCTTCCTTCCTAGAATCTCCTCTATTATCTGATTGGATCATACATGACTTGAAACATACGCATTTATATTGTCATAAAGAATGAGAACCGCTTCCCGGCATTTAAGTGGGTGAGGTTGAGAGCGGGTAACATATCTCTCTGATTGTGAGTAGGAAGGCTAAGGCTTCAAAACGGTTCAAGCTCACCTTGGAAAATTATATAAAAAAGGAATACAAATCTGGTGATGGTAGAGCAAAATTTTATGCCATAAATTGTCCGTAGAGACATCATCTTGCAATGCTAAGTCCAATAATTCGTTCCTTTGCCTCTGTTTTCTTCTCCCCTTTTTCTCGCTCTTATTTCTGTGTCCCTTCATGGTCGTTCTCTGAATTCTGTCTCGCTCGCTTTGTCTCTCTGAATTCTGTCTCGCTCTCTTTCTCTCCCTCAGTAATCTGTCTTCCTCTTTTCTCGCTCTCTTTGTCTATCTCTGCATTCTGACTCGCTCTTTTCCCAGCTCTCTTAGTTTCTCTCCGTCTCTCTCTTCATCGCTGCTGTCTCTCCATTTTCTCTCTTCCTCCATTCTCAATGATTTACTCAAATCCTTACATTTTTTTACGTATAGTTTTTGCAGGGATATGTGGAGTTGCTCCATTTTGAAAATGACTTAATTTGGAGGTTCGATGGTATAGATTTCCATGTGTAATACGTGTCTGTGCATGAAAAAAAGGGAATTTAAGAGAAAAAAGGACTTGAACCGTTCTGACTCTATCCCCGTGATATGTGTACGGAGCTGACACTGCGTTAAGCTACAACCGAAAATTACGTATGTGTTGCACTTAAAGCGCAGACCCACTTAATTTGTTCATAAGTATCGGCAAGTCATATAAGAGAAGAGACTCTCTCGGGCTCGACGTGTTGTAAATTATCAGCCGAGTTAACAAGCCCGGCCACTATTATTAGAAACCATAAAATAATGGATGGGACTCTCCTTTAGTTTTCTCTCTCTCTCTCTCTGTTTAGGTTGTTTTTCTCCCTCTCTCTCTCTCTCTCTCTGTTCAGATTTTCTTTTTCTCTCGCCTCCTGTCTTTCCCTCTCTTTAGGTACTTTCTCTCGCTCTAGTTAGGTACTTTTCTCCCTCATTTTCCCTGCCTCACTTTCACTCCCAATTTTTCTCTCTCCCGCCTCCCTCTGTGCGACTGTGGGAAGAGGTCATCAACTATAAACTAAGCACACTTTCCAACCCACTGACTCTTGTGGTGACATTACCATATTTCGATTTAGCATCTGCAATAACGCACACCCCAACACGGGCATATGTAATGTACGTTCAACATGGGACGTAATAGGGGGGAAAAGCCACACAATACATATTATCCTCCCACTTGACTCCCAAACAATCCCATAATTATGCAGAGAAATTCATCATCATACTACTACAGGGAAGCGACCCAACTTTTCTCCTTCCCTCCCTCTCTCTCTCTCTCTAGCTCTCTTTCTCTCTCCTTGTTCACCAGTTATTATTACTATTGTGGAGGAAGGAGAGGGAGGGGAGAGAGAGAGAGGGAGTGAAATAATTATTGTCATTCCCTCTCAAAAGGTAATAGGAAGTGGAGGGGAGTATGCTGGTAGAACGAGTCGTAATACATAGTAGTCTCGGTCACACCAAGACGTTACAAGGGAAATCATCATTAGCCCCTAACAAAATTACGCACATTAGTGCAAATCTTGGAGTCATGTTTCACACCATTGTTTTATTATCTCCACGTCATGTACTAAAGTAATTAACCCAGAATCCCCCAACTCACACACAAACAACACCGTCTTTCTGTTTTTGGGTGGGCCGGGGGGTTGGAAATGGAGAGATGGCCAAGAAATGAAGGGAGAGGGAGGAGATGCGAGGACAAAAGGTCCAGACGTAATTATGTTTGGTGATATTCTACCAGTACGTACATATGTATACATATCAACATACACAAATACATTATGTCTGTATATATACCATAGATATATCTACATGAGACTACAGACTATACTGTATACATTCAAGTTACCCAACTGTATTTTCATGGGCTGGCACTTCCCATTGAGGGATAGTGCCAGGGCGGTCGCGGTTACAACCACTAATCATTGAGGAATTCAGAATAAAAATAGCTCTTCCATTCACCACATTCTTTTATATTTGACTGCCTACGCCTTTCTCTTCTCCTCGGCATCTTGTAAAAAGCTGCCGGGCTAGAAATGTCCTGAACTATCCAGTAACTCTTTTTTTTTTAATACAGCATAGCACACATATTTTTGTGGCTTCGCATGCATTTTCACACCATGACCTACCATGACCTCACTATATTTGTACAAAAGGGAAAAAAAGTTGTAATTGGGTATATAATTTGAAAATCACATTCCAAGATTTGTTCACTCATAAACTTCAAAATACACTTAAAGGAACGTTATTCCCCAACCATTTTGTTTCTCTGTAATATCTGGGTGCAGATATGGATTTTTATCATACAAATACAAGAACAACTTTGGGATGTATTCAATTGCATAGGATAGCTTGCTAACATTGAAGCTCCACATCACTGGTAGAGAATAGTTCTTCCTTATTGTTAGGGTGGAGGCATAGATGTAGGAGGAATTATTTCGAGAAACATCTAATGTAAGGCTAGTACTTGAGGAAAAAAGAAGCTGTTATGTCATGACACAATGTCTGTGAAGGGAAAAGTGGGTGGAGAGAAAGTTGTTTTGTCAAGCCCACATTGTAAATAGTAATTTCGAAGACAGAGGGAATTAATCCATCCAATTTGGTGGAAATCCAACTCATATTTCCTCAGAGGAGAAGAATAGAATTGTCTCTCCCGTCCCTCCTCCTAGCGTGTCCTTCCTAACAACTACCATGCTATGTATGTTTATACACACATCCATTCATGCAAGGTATACTATACGTAACATACTACATATGTACTTTCTGTGACGATTTAGTTTTTTTTTCAAATTCTCTAGCCACTTTTATACCCCTTCCAACAAAGTTAAACCAAGGAATTCCCAAGAATTGTGGCTACAGAAAACCCCCAGATTTTGAAGATGTTGATACGGACATGTGGTGTAGGACCACCTAAAAGAGAGATGAAGAGAGGGAGAAAAAGACCATGAAGATACACATGTATAGAATTGAGGATGAGAAGGGCATGGCTGAGTATTGTGGAGGAAAGTAAATGAATCCTGGAGTTGTACATACAACTGTACAAGTATATACGTAATGAAGGAAGGTGAAAGTAAGCTGGAAATAAGTGACGACGGGAGAGATGAGACGAGAGATGTGTGGAGTCGGAAAAATGAGAAATACTTTTGAGAATAAAACAACAAAAGACACGCCGTCCGGGTGTGTGATATGGAGAAGTTGAAAGGAGCCGTATGTGTACCATTCCATCTCTCCTCACCAGGAAAGGCATTCATCCTCACACACATACATTTACACATGCACTTTTTTGTTTTATAGTGGAGATGGAGCCGAAGAAGAATTGCTGGAATGTTCCAGAGATAGACATATACAGAGGAAAGAGATACATACACACATAAGAATTTTTTACCTTCACAAAAGAGACGTTTCCTTTGATGAATTCGAGTACTCGTGGACGACTGGGAAATTCTGACACTAGAGCCCACTCGGGACTCGGGTGTCAGGGAAGACTCGGAGAATATCATCGTCCGCGAGTTTTGCTTCTCGTAAAGTTGAGTCGGCTTGTCGCATCTGCTGGAAGGCTTCTCTAACTGTCATAAATCCATAAATACACACAATTAAACTCTTCCAACAATTTCGTCCGGGACACATACTGGAGCAAGAACAACAACAACGGCATAAACAAAACCTGTATATTTCTACCATCCTCTATCTCCTTCTGTACTTGGCTGGAATAAGAGAAATGGAGTAGTAGTCGCTGTACTTAAACACTTACTTTACATGCTAAATTAGTTGTGCATTTGTTGTGCATTTGCTTTCTCTTATTGACTTTTTTTTTTGTCTCTATGCCCTATCTGTCTCTCTTTTTGTCTTTCTCACTTTCTCTCTCTGTCCCAGTTTTCCTCTTTCCAATAGTGTGGATATATTCATGTTTATCTTCCTTTCTCCAACTTTGTCGTATGTAGAGTGACTCTGTTGTTCTATGGAGTTTTCTAACTCTCTCATGCTGGGCGGGGGTTCAGTGACATGAACTTCATAAATTATTTCCACCGGAATAATAGTAGTGATTGGGCATAACAGTTATTATTATTGCCATTCCATCACATTACCCTTTTTTACCGTTGTTATTTATTTATGCTTCAACCAATAAACTTCATCCTCATGGTTGGAAACTTTTCTCTCTCCGATAATGTGCGTTCCCTTTTGTGGGAGCTCCACGAAAAAAAATAAACTTTTTCCTTTTTGGAGGATTGAAATTACTGTGGCATGGAAACTTGTATGTAACATCATATTCATTTCACATGTGCCAACATATAACCAACTTTCTATATTACTTTTCCCATTGTTTCTGTCACCCAACGATTTTAGGGGGAGAGATCAATATAGTGGTGACTTGCGGAAACGCCGAGGCATTTCAATGATTTCAATGGAAAGGGTTATTTTTAGAAATATTATTGTTTCCAACAATCACACATGCCACTTTCTCCACCGGCTTCACTTCCTTCAAGCCTAATGCGTTCTCTGATTACATTAGCATAAATAACAATATTGCAAACTTTCTGGGGGAAGAGAATGTGTGGAGAAACGGGGGAATGATCAAATTAGAGATGAAGAGAAAGTTTTTTTTTTTGAAGTAGAAAAATCCATGTGCACCAGGAGAAAGCCGGGCGCATACGTACATAACAGAGAGGGAGAAGGAAAATAGAGAAAAGCGTGGACAGAGAAGTAATATATACGTTAGAAAGAGAAAAGTCATAGGGGAAAGGAGAAAACTTTAAAAAAAGAGAGAGAAACACAAAGACAAAAGGGCATTCGTATGGGCAATAAAATAAAAAAAATAAATGTGGGGGATTTGAAAGAGAGTGAGAGAGTCAGGAAAGAAGAGAAAGAGAGTTCGTTTCAGCACCTCCATGGAACCGTGCCATTGTGTCTTGACAATGCACAATATTAACTGTGTCCCAGGAATTTCAAATGGAAAGGTATGCAGAGGAATACTCCATAAATGGAGAGCACAGTCATTCTTACTTTCCCCAACTGCCCTACACTTTAACCAAATTATGTGCAGTACATTTATGCATACGTATAGATGAATGGGACTGAATGCATGGGACTTTGCCGCAAAGAGATTCTGTACATATGTACATGTATGCATGAGGAGATCCCCATAATGTCCGTAGGGGAAGAAGAAATGTACGCGTGAGACGGGAGAGAAAGAAACAGAGAGAGAGAGAGAGAGAAAGCAGAAAAACTACTTTCCCCACTAATAATGATGGAGACAGGTCTACTGGAAATGAGCACGCTATGACTATTACTTGTGACGATCAAAATTTCAATCTGAATGGCGTGCGGAATGGGAATGTAATTAGGACAGAGCACCAGCTCGCACATACACTCTTGCATTTGCACACTTTGTGGATGAAAACACATTGAGTGGGTGAGAGAGAGAGAGAGAAAATGGAGAGACAGAAAGAAAGCGCAAATGGAGAGACAGAAATAGAGAGAGAGAGAGGGAAATAAAGGCAAGTTAAGCCTTACGGCTGATAGTAATTAAATGAATTGGAGACCAATTGCCAAAACCTTTTCCACATGAACCTTATACATTCCTTATGCCTTGGAGTCATTGAAGCCCTGCTACTATTTCTACGACCTAACCCCATAGGGTACTTTAGCTTAAATACTGTACTAAATACTCGTAATTCCTAAACACACTGAAATGCCATTCCCTCTATCACATTGCAGGTACTGGGGTACTGTGTACTTACATTTACCTTCAGACTTAATACCTTCCCTCCACCCACTTTCTCTCTCTCCCTCTAATTCCCTCTATGGCTTTCTCCACCTCCTTCCAAATCCATCCTGGGTGAACAATGTATGTGTGAAGAGGATGTCGAGCACACAATGGATTCAACTTTTCACTCATGTAAAATGTGTTGACTGCTTTGTCTTCCCTCAATTATCCCTCTCACTCTCTCATCCTCTCTCTTAGCTCCCCAATATTTCACTATCTCATCCCTTCCTCGACTTTCTCTCTGTTTCATTTGCTCATCCCTCCCCCATTTTTAGCTCTTTCTCTCTATCTCTCTCATCTGCTCATCCCCATACCATAGCGTTTTCTCTAACCACGTCCCTGAAAAGGCATATCCTATTAATCGTGTAGCCACGGTCACATGTTTTACCATTTAAATGGAGCCACCTTTTATCCTTATAAATATCTCTCCTTATTACTTACGCCATCCACCCTCCTTATCCTCCTGTTAGACCGAGGGAGAGAGAGGGAAAGGAGGTAATTTGCAAACAAATGCTCCTCTTCCACTTCCCCACGCCCTTGTAAAAGGTTGGTCCCATCCCAGAATTTTGCCACATTGTAACTTGTCAGCAGCCCCCGACTTTAACTTTTACGACGGCTGTTACGCCAGCTTCCATTACCATCGTCTTTTGCCTACAGGTGTATTTTTTCCTTTCATTACCATACTCACCCTTGTCCCCGGACATCCTCACAGGGGATACAAACGTCCCATGTACCTCCTTCTGCAATGGAGATAGAGCTAGGGAGAGAGAGACGGAGGGAAGCTGTACGCGTGTCCTCGTTTCTCACCACTTTCTTTGTCTTTCCCAGTCTCTTAAGGGGACCAGCTTCTATTATTACCTGTGGTCACAGTCTAATAACTAGGCAAGGCTTCTTCTTCTTCTTCCCCATTCCTTCTCCGGCTTTTGTAGGGGAAGACGTGTCGCCTAATTTTCATAAGTCGTCTCTAAATTGTATTTGCTATGGCCTTAAGGCTAATCTTGGGCTCTTCAACCATTTTTTATCCACTGTTTACATGCATACGACCTCTTGAAAGCATTCTCTCTTTCTCTCCCTTTCTTTCTTCCCGTCTTTCTCTGACTTTCTCTCTCTTTCATTTTTTTAATACTGTTTGCATGCATAACAACCTCCTGGGAGCATTCTCTCTCTTGCTCTGTTTCTCCGTCTCTCTTTCTATGCTTCTCCGTCTCTCTCTTTCTATATTTCTCTGTCTCTGCCTTTCTATGTTCCTCCGTCTCTCTTTCTCCTCCTCTGTTCTTCGGTCTCTCTTTTAATGTTCATCCGTCTCTCTCTATGTTTCTCTTTCTCTCTCTCTTCCTATGTTCCTCCGTCTCTCTCCCTCTTCCTGTGTTCCACCGTCTCTCTCTTTTCTTATGCTCCTCCATCTCTCTCTTTTCTTATGCTCCTCCATCTCTCTCTTCCTAACTGTTTCTCTCTCTCCTCATCTCTCTTTCTCTCTCTTCCTCACTTTCACTTTCTCTCTGTCTCTCCTTCATTACGTATTTTGCTATCCTCACTTCGCTTTCTCCGTTCGCCATATGACCCATAATAATAGGAATAATAACGGTTTTCATCTCATAAAAGTTCTCTCTGGTTCCTTGGAACGGTAGGGACAATATGTGTGTTTGTTTTTGGAGGAAGCATAATGTATGTTACACAGGTGCATTACAATGTATTTATATATGTATAGGTAGAGAGTTGAAAGGAAAATGGGGAAGCGCAGTATGATTCTGTGGATTTCTACCATGCTGGGTCACAGTCAAGGCTCTTCCTTGATGCAGAATATATTTCGTGGGGGGGGGGGAGAAGTTTTGCAGAGGATGGCGAGGAGAGGAAGGAGGAGAAGAAAGGGAAATAATACGCAGCATGTATCCTTGTTATCCATAAAATGATACCTGGAGAATGTCCTCCTCCCCTCCTCACTCCTCCTGGTCTTGTAAAACCACAATACTTCAACACGTGGACTGAATCCTGCTTGGAAGCTCAAAGTTTTACACATCAAAGCCATCTCTTCTCTTTCTCTCTCATCCTCCTCCTCCTCAAAAAGCAGAGGGGTGTTAGGAAGGACAAAACGAGGGGGATAAATGTTCTATGAATCTTCCTTTTGCTACTTTATAACCGACACAAATCTCAACTCTGAACAACTCCTCCTCCACAGCCTGTAGTATTTAATTCCCAAACTCAATCTCTCCCTCTTTTTTTTGTATAATGCGCAGTTGGAAAGAGAAACAAAGTTTTTTGGGGAGATGAGAATCTATATCCAAATCCCTTTTCCCCACCCTGATTTATTGTGAAAATAATGGGAGAGAGCAATAGAGAAATGGAGACCACCACGTGTCTCAAGTGATTAGCTCAACTTAGAATATTTCCTCGTCGTAAAACATTTTTTAAATGGAGTACAAACAAAGGTAGATAAAAAAGTGTGTGGAAGTCCTCCCCCTCCCCGGGACAAAGTACTGAACAGCTGCTCCTCCCACTGATAACTCTTTGGCAAGATCAAAGGAAATTTTTTTCCCCGATCTCATTCATCGTTCCCACGAATTTCACAATTTCTCCCTTTGTAAGTAAATGTGACTTTCACTCTGTTCCTGGGAATCGCCACATAGGAGTGTAACCTTTTTTTTCTCGCTGAGATATTTTTTTCCGGGGGGGGAGGGGGGAATTCTAGGTATTCATATCAACTTTCTCTCCATCCACGCTGTTTCAATAGAATGGAGTATTAACAATCCACAGATGCAAGTTTCAGGTTTATAAGTTTGAAAATGTGTGCATACGTAGTACAACACGTCGCGAGGTGGAAGAAGATACATGGTAAGAACAAGGGAAAAGTTGGGGTTTCTTTATTCTTTTTATATAATGTACGTCCATAGATATAACTATTTAATATCTCCCTTGATTTCTAACATGTGTGTCTATACATATTTGCCATACCTGGTCCTTCAAAGGGAGAATGTGGGAATTGTCCCTACATACGTAGATAGCTGGGAGCCCGGGAAAAATACAGTCTTCAAGTTTGTTTTACGCTTTAATCCATCCGTTCCAAAAGTAGAGTGTAGCAAAAGAAGGAGGAAAAAAAATTGAACCGGAAATACTCGAGGGAGGAAAGTATTAGGATATTCTAAAGGGAATTTCTGTTTATCCTTCCTCACGCAACAACGAATCACATTCCTAATTTCTCTTCACACGTCCTCACTTTATCTACTTTATCCCAGTAGCCTCCAATAATCCATGTACGTATATTCTCATCCTTTCTATCCTCACCCTCTTTGTCTGTCTCGGGAATGGGATTCTTATTGTTTTTCTCCGTCTTCCACTCCGACTCTACTTCACCTTCTTATCCCCTTTTTTCTATCACTGCTTATCCCCCTTTTCTTTCCTATCACTGTTTATTATCCTCTTTTCTTCTATACTTCACTTCATCCCTTGTTCTGCTCCCCCCGATTATCCCCTTCTCTCCCCAACCTTTTTCCTTCTCCATGTCTTCACCACCCACTCTATTTAACCTCCTTCAATCTTTCCATACTGACCCGTATCACCTTTTATCCTCAGTGGATGACCACATTACCCATCCCAAATCTCCCACGCATTTCCATTTCACAAGACGAATAGACAATGAGAATCAAATAAAAGAGAAAGGAATTGAGTCACCACCGGGCACATTCACCCACGAGAGTATTTACAACTCTCAGATTTTAAAGGGCTAGCCAACACCCACACTCGTCCTACAAAGCCCTCAACTACCCCTGGTGTATGTATATACATACACAAATATATGTTAACCCCCCATGTAGCTATACATATAAGAGGTCATGCGTATGTACCCAAGGGAGAAAAGACACTGTTCTCTCAGTTGAAAAGGCGGAAGAAAAAAAACTTTCTTTGCTTTTATAATAGTCCTTGTGAGTAGGTACAGTTTTTTCCCCTTTTGGGACTCCCCGACGGTTCTTAGAAGCCACCCCTTCCTTCCAAATTGACTTTAGTTTTGGCACTTGTAAACAAGGGAAACATAGCAAGCTTTGATACGATATTTTTGCATTAGTGTCGAGATCCCATTCACTGAATTAGCCTTGATAGAACTCAGTCGCTTCATCTTGTAATGCATGAAGCATCCCACTCTCTCTCCTTCTCTCTCTCTTTCTCTTTCTCTCTCTCTCTCTCTCTATCCCTCTCTGTCTCTTTCTTTCTCCCTGGGAGCTTTAGCCTTTTCTTTGTACATGTTCATACACATGAAGAGAAGGGTTGTGCGATGATAAGGAAGACGACGAAGACTTGTTTTCTCCACCAAAATGTCCGTACGTAAAAGCTAGTTATTCCTTTCCCTCGTCTCTTTCTCTCACTCTCTCTCTTTCACTTCTTCCTCAGCATCAACAGACATAACCTCACTTTCCCCTGGCAAAAAGTGGTTGCCGCCGTCTCTTTTACAAGTACATACACGCTTCCTTCTCCAGGCCAGAAAGTTAAACACATTCGCATAGCCAAGGCTCAAGACAAAGAGAAAAAGAAAGTAGGAGCAAGAGGGGGAGAAAAAGGATGTGAACGGAGTTTTTGGACGAGCGGTGGATGTAAAGGAAAAGTATTGAGATAAGAAGCGAACATAAAGTTGTATCATTTTTTTACGCTTTCCATACATATTATGAGTTTTATTTACATACACGTGAACACAAATCGTCTCTGTATTCGTTACCACGTCCCATAACCCTTTGAATCTTCCAGGCTTTATTCCACCTTTTTGCCCTTACCAGGGAAACAAAAAATCCATCCCCATTTATTGGAAGAAGAAAGAGAAGCACAAAGAGAGAGATAGAGAAACGGAGAAAGATAGTGAAGAAGGTGAGACGGAACTATGCCATTTTTATACTCAACAAAAGCATCATGAATAGCAAGAAGGCAAAAGGGGAATCATATACACATTTCACACTCAACAAATCATTGAGGGTGCCGGAAAAAACGGCAGGAAATCAGAATGGTACACATAGATATATATACATAGATGTGTATGTATCTACGTATAGGAAAATGTACAAGGAAGATTCAAGAACATACCGAAAATTCAGTTCTCTTTCTTTGGATTTTCTTTTTTCTTTTAGGATTCAACACATAACCCCCTCCGGGCACATGCAGTTCCCTAGTAAAGGTTGCATAATTTTCAACAAAGCCTCATACAATACGGCACGGATGTGGCAGCAACAACAAAAACCAAAAACTCTCCCATGCTATCAACTTGAATGGCTTGAGGGCGAGGATTTTTTTTATGGGCTTTCACGTGTGTGCTCTATATCTATATGCTACTGGGACGAATACAAACAAGGAAGTGTGTTGTGGAGGGTAAACCCCACAGATAATAATAATAATTACTAATATTATTATTATCATCTCCGCTTTTGACTTTTCTTTTCCCTGAACTTTCACCTTTCTTCCTCTATAAATAAGATATGGGAGAACATACGCACATGTGAAAGGCTTACGGCGTTTTAGCTGTTTTTGTAGGAAATCTACCGGCTTCATAATCATGGCCCGTCAGTGAGGAGGGATGAGTGAAAGATAATTTGATCGGGGAGAAAAGTTCTTGACGTGTATGGAGATACTAATAAAGACTTTCTCCAAAGGCAAAATATATTCTTTGGAGAGAAGGAAAAAAACAAGGGAAAATAAAGGTTCTTCCTTGCATAATTCATCCTGAAATTAGACCAAGGATGAGTTACTGCCAGGAGAAGAGGGCGGAAGAAATTAAATATAATACACGAACATACATGCGTATTTACTTCCTTGATACGGATCTTATAAGACCGTACTTGATTGTGTCGGTGGGTGAAATTGAAATGTCACATTATGCAACATTGTTATGTCAAAAATAATGATGAAAGCATGCAGTTTTAATGTCAAGTCCTTTCCACCGTTACCGTAAATAATTAGGAGATTATAAGGCCAACGTTATTAACCTAATAACCTTATAAACTCAGCATGCTCTACTGACAAAAATTATATCTAAGTATCTACATGAAGAAATTAAAAGCCTAATTTTCCGCCCTTTATCTCCTATTAACAACCTCCGAAACATGTGTCCCAAATTTCAAATCCAGGGAGTTATGCATACTCAAGACAATAAATTACATTTGTAAACAAAGTCGCTCTTGTAAGTCGGGGATTGAGCATTATATGTATGGATATAATTTTGTACTTTTAAGTTATGTGCACATTTCAAGGCTACAGACACAATGTGCGTTAAATCAATTCTTTTAATTGAGTTAGTCTCCTTAAAATACTTACGTGTAGTCATATCTATCTAACGATGTTTTTCGATATTAATTCGCGTATTTATTCAATCATCCCACTACTTTTAGAAGCAGTTTAGCTCCTTAAGCGAGGCTTCACAAGTCGTACCATGGCCGGTGCTAATGTAAAGTGCTTTTCTGGCAGAGTAAAAATTAACTTAAGAAGCAAAAATATGATAATTTGATAGGACAGTGTGACCATCTGTGTACATTAATTTCCGGTTTGGTTCTACTCTCCATCATATACGGCATTACTGTTCGTTGAAAAATGCTTGGGTCACAGTTCTGTGACCCCAGACAAGTTTTTACGATAAAAAATCATTGTATTGGCAATTTCATTTAGCTCACAGTCTCACCAACCACTTTCAACATGTAGTAGTGCACATCCGGAGAAGAAACTGTAATCACAGTTGATTGTAACCCTTTTAGAAAACTGTCTTAAGAGGCCAAAGAAATTGACTTTGTGTCTTTTGCAATTGCTTTATACTAGTAAGAATTCCATGTACATATAGTACAATACTATTTCCATCTAAATAAATGGATACTAGAGGCAGACGCCACATATAAATAGCCGTAAACTTTGAGAGGAGAAGCAATTGAAATGAAGTCAACAGCCCTAGCAGTTCCAGCATGTAGTTGTGTGCTGGGGGTACTAATAATTCAGCTTCGTCGACTTGCTCCCCTGCATTTATTTGCTTTATTGTTCATGATCCTTCCCTCTCTCCTCCATTAAGATAAGGAATTCAAATAATAATAAAAGGAAACACACACTCTCCCTCTCATGCATTAGTCATATCACACTCAAAATGATTCCCTCTTCCTCTCTCTCTTTCTCTCACTTTCTCTCTCTAATATTCCTCAAGAATTTCTTCTTCCTAGAAGAATAGATCGGTTGTCTTCCCGGAGAGAATCCACGAAAAGCATTTCACTCAATTTTTCTCCTCCTCCCTCTCACTCTCAGCTTGTGCTGATTTGGCCAGAAATTTATGGATTTTGTTCAACCTATACACTTTACTTACCGTGGGTTTAGCAGCCGAAGCTTCCCACCCAAATGCATCTAGGGCTTGTGGTTTATTCAAATATATGCTATGTATAGATATACGTGGGATATAGGCATGGGTAAGACTTTTAATCAAAGTTTTTGGGGGAAATAGAGAGACAGCGAGAGAGAGAGTGAGTGAGTGAGAAACCGAGAAAATGAGAGAGACAGAGGGTTTATATCGGTCCAGGGGCAAAGATCGTGTGGCGTGAGTTTGGGAAATAAATAACACATTTACATGAGTACGTTATTAATAATACTGGTAATAATAATGAACTTTTATCATTTCCTCTTTCAGCTTCGTAGGTGTGACATTTTCTAAAATTGCATTACACTACGAGGATGATTATTCTGCCTTTATTTCCCTTTTGAGACAAATGGTGCGGAAAGAAAAGCAATATTGGATTTCCTGCCCAAGGTCCATCATACTAAAAATGAATATATATGTTTTAAAAACCTGGTCCCAATACAATTTCACCTGCAATGCGAGAGACCACTTTTTTTTGTACTTTGTGAGGTTTCTCTATTCAGCCAGTATGTTATGTATGTGTACATTAGTACTAGTAGGTAGTCGTAGGAGTATCCCACCCCCTACCCTAAAGTAATACCATTTTGCATGACTTGTCTCCGGTTTTCTTATTATTATAAAATAACACACACGGGGAAATATGATGGATGGCTCAATAACATTTCCCGTTACCCTTCCCCACCACCTCCTGCTAGTTGACTACATTATTAATAGTCGGGAGTAGGAGCAGAACCTATGACTCTTATCATTTTTATTCCATGGTGCCGCATTATTATTCCTGTAAAAAAAATTACTCTGCAGAGCATCATGTATAGCAACAAATACATTATATGTATCTGTAATGTGAACAATTACAAAATAAACGTCAGTGATCTGTGCATGTACATTGTATATATTTATTTATTTTATTTTTAGCCTCACCCCCCAAAAAAATTGCACTATTACCTCAAGTCAAGTAGGGTCGAGGAGGGGAGGGAATTGTGAGGGAAACAAGGGAAAGCGAACTCACAATCAAATCGATTGGAAAAGAACCCTCCCCTACAGCTCCTGTTTACGCATAGGATTTTTTATACACTTGAAATATGTATGAATTCTATGTACACAAATAGATACACGTATTGTACGGGATATAAACTCTGATGTATTTGATTTTGTGTTTTTTTTCCAGCGATTACCAATAAAAACATTTTCTAGTGTTCCACTGATCTGGAGATGGTATTATTGGAGGAGGGAATTTCCGAAGACGGAAATGGGAGAGAAGAGGGTAAGAATAAAAGAGAAAAGGGTTAAAATAACACTGGTCTTGCATGCATATTGAGAGAAATCGTAAGGCTTCACCTTGCATAGTTAAACAAATTTCTTTTTGAGCGTTTCTCTCACTATTTTTTTTTATCCCATATAGAAGCACACACGTACATCCTGACACTTTTATGTCCCATTACAATGGCATGGGGCAGTCACATTTACAGAAACTGTTTTTTTCTAACTATTCTCCCCCATTGTTCTAGCCGTATACTTCTCCTTTCTCCTTGGAATAAATTATTTTTTCTCGGATATAAATTACAATAATATTTTTTCGTACATGTTACTCTCCACCCCTTTAGAAGGAATGTGAAGGAATTTTCCGGGACTAAATCATTGCTGGAGAGAAATAAATAAGAACGTAGAAATTCCTTCGTGTAACATCATTTCTGGAGAATGTTTATTACTCTAATGGCATTTAAATCATGGAGCATCAAATTATTAATGCTTGGACGTGAAAACATGGAATTCTTGTACGTTATCTGAAGAACAAGTACCCGTTTTTGTTTTTTATAGTTAAACAAATGTAAACCATGAACTTCCATGGTGCTTACACTTTCGGTAGCATCAAAAAAAATTGTTCCGTAAAAAAAGTAAGAATATAAAAGAAAACAGAATACGAGTTATCTCCATATTTTCTCGGTGTCGTTCGTGAGCCGTCAATAAAGGGGAAAATGCAACCATTGCAACATTTTTGGAGTCCCAAAAAAACACATGTATTTTCATTTGCTGGAACATCAATATTGATGGGAACAATCATGATCCTTTATACAAACCACAAATGTATAAACTCTTGAGAAATCTCCAAACTTTTTAGACATGTTCTCCTCCTAAGCAAGGCCAAAAGAGCTGAGCAAATCACATGGCAAAAAGAAAAAAAAGTATGTATCACCTTTTCCCCCGTTCTTTTATTTTAGTATACACACACATGTATTATATTGATCGGTACGAGGCGAGAAAAAAAATCTGGGATGTAAAAAACAAAAAGGCAGAACAAGTAGTGGTATACAGATAGGGCTATTACACTCACAAATCTTTTTGAAAAAGGTAGCTTTTCGTCTCTAGCCTTGTACTCACCCCCTCCAAATGCATACAACCCTTAAAACTATAGGTGGTAGGACAGCTCTCTATGAGTATGTAGCAGAGAATAAAAAGGACAAGGGAAATGTAGATGAAAGATCTAAAAGATCAAATACGAAAGTTGCCAAAAAAAAATCGCTCCCTCAACAGCGATACCATAACCGAAACCGACAGACAATGCAATTCCATACACATGCTTCTCTCTAAACTGAGAATACAAAGGGCCAAGGAAATGTCTCGTATAATAGGCAAAAAAAGGCGGGTGACAGGCATTCTAGAGAGACGTTGGGGGAGAAGGAGAAAGGAGGGCGAAAACCTGGTGAGCATTCATATCATTATGGATGCAAGAAATCTCCCTTTCCGTCTTTTCTTCTCTCTCTCTCTCTTTCCCTCTTTCTCTCTTTCTTTCTTCCTCTTTGTCTGGCTTTTTCTCTCTTGCTTTCATTCTGTCTCATTTTCTCTCTTTTGGTCTCCCCTTCTCTCCCTTGCTGACTCGCTTTCTCCCTACCGCCAATGTAAGATTGAGTCCCCGCATTGTGGAAGGTACACACCCCGCCCGTGGGGAAGACTCTCATTTTATTTTTGCAAGTCAATTTTCTCGTCTACTACACTCAAGTGTAACAAGTATCAACGATAAAAAGATGGATACTTGTTTCACTCCTTTTTTATGCTATCATCATAGCCATTTCACGTTTTTTTTTTCACGTTCCTTTTCTTTCTTTCCGTCTTCTTCCCCCTTTTATCCTTTAACCTGTATGCAACTCTTCTCCTCAAGTTTTGGTTCCCCTTCCCCTCGTCCCAATCTCTTGCTATTACCCTTTCACCCGAGAAGCGGACGAGAGAGACAAAGATTGAGAGAGAGAGAGAAGTAAGGGAAGAAACTGTGACATATGCATCTCCGTAAACCACTAGGAGAATATAGTAAGCGTATGCAACATTTCCCCTCTTCCTCTTTCCCACTTTCTTTGAAAACAGTGAGGGATGATGCGTGGGAACATATGAAGAAACTGGAACAAAAGCCACCATTTTTTATCCTTTTTTTTTCTTCGTTACCCACCAAAAACTTTCCTTTTCGCACTCCCATATTTTTGTCACTTAACTTCCGTTACGGAATTTTTTTCTGGGGTCTTTGTTCTATGAGTTTTTTTAAAAAAATATGCCCCTATGGTGCAGGTGCCGGCCTCTTTCCTCATTAAGACCTGAAAAGGTTGGAAAGCCAATTTTTTATGGTGGGTCATAAATTCATATTCTCCTCATTTCTACATCTTCCCTATTTCTGGACATATTCACCAAAATATGAGAAAAATTTAATTTTCGAATGAACCTTTTTTTTGTAAAACTCAGCAAGTGCATTCACAAATATAATCCTCTTACAGTAATTGAAATATATACACAAAATAGGAACGAATACAGAAAATAGACTGTCCTTTAACCACAGAATGAGTCAAGAAATGTAAGCCTCTCTTTTTGAAAAAATTAAACAAGAACGTTATACTTGGATGTAATAAATTTATTAAAATGTACGGATTCGTAGAAAAGCAATTTCTACTCTTGGAAAATGAGAGAAAGAAAAATATACTAATTCAATTTTTTTTTGACAAGCTGGAGAAAAGGGGAATGAAGGGAGACAAAGAAAGGGGGACAAAAATATAATAAAATGTCATTCTAAAGGATCAAGCAATACAATGGGAGAGAAATACCTTTTTTCGTTACTTCCTTCACTCTCTTTTCTTTCACATTCTACACTTGACTCGGCTCTTACATGAATAAATACGTAAAAGGGATAACATATCTGGTGCACATGTACATTGTATATCTGTAAGCATGTATGTATGTACAATACATGTGGACATGGGTACATTCGACGAAAAAAGAGAGAGACAAGGAATATTGGAACCAGCCAAAAGCGTGTCGAATTGGATTTGAAGCAAAAGAATCAGTAAAAGAATCACTTTCGATCTAACTTTGTGATTGTCAATATGGTGAAAGTCAGACTGACAGCGGCTTGAAGAGAGAGGGAGAGAGAAAAGACAGAAAAGCCCACCTCCGTCTTTTCTGTTTCCAACAATATCTCTCTAGTTATGCATATGTTAAAAACAGCTATGAATTTTTTATGCATAGATGTGTATATACATACACATGTGTACGCTGTACGCAAAGCAATAGATAAGGGAAAACGTTTGCCAATAACTCAGATTGCTCCACAAAGCTATCCCTTTCATGCTTCTCTTTCAGCTTCCTTCCGTATATATTTTTTAATCTGGCTGTTATTTCTACTAAAGCAGCCTCGAACAAACAGAGTGGAGTAGAGGTACAGCAATTAAACTTGAATATTACGACTATGCATAAGTACAATCACGCAATGATTAAATATGAAGATACACCATAGGAGCTTGGTGCGAAGTAGAGAAAAACAATCCAAAACATTTAACTGGACTTTTTTATTAGTAATGATTATTCATTCACGAAGCATGGAATATTGATGAAAATTCTTAAAATACTCAGAGTCAAATAGAAGAATAGAGAGGGAATTACCCCCGTTATCTCATTCATCCCCAAGTCTTTCCTGTTCTTCTATTGATTACTTGGAAATTCTAAAAACATTTGCCCAGAAGCTCACCATTATTTCGTTTTCGTCTTCCCAACATTTTACTCTTTTGATTTTCGCGTCTCTTCTCTGACTTTCTCTCATTTTTAATTTGAATTCCTCTTTTTATTTCTACAAATTTTCTCCTACATTCTCTATTTATATTTCCTCCAGCTTTGCTCCTACTTTCTCTATTTATTTCTTCTCCAGCTTTTCTCCTACTTTCTCTATTTATTTCTTCTCCAGCTTTTCTCCTAATTTCTGTATTTATTTCTCCTACTTTCTCTATTTCTCCTCCAGCTTTTCTCCTACTTTCTATATTTATTTCTTCTCCAGCTTTTCTCCTACTTTCTATATTTATTTCTCCTCCAGCTTTTCTCTAAATTTCTATTTATTTATCTTCCAGTATTCATTTACCTTCTCTCTTCCATTCTCTCGAAGTATTCTTTTACTTTCTCCTTATCTCTCTCCCAATTTTTTATTTTCCTTTCGCTCCCACTTTTCTCTTACTTTTTCCTTTTCTTCTAATTTTCTGACTTTCAACTTGCTTTCTCTCCCACTTTTCTCCTACTTGCTCCTTTTTTTCTGCTCACTGCTCCCTTATTTTTCTTCTGCTGTTTCCATTCGCTCTACTTTAACTTTCTCTCTTTCTTCCTCTTGCTGCTTATCTTTTTATTTCCTTCAAACCTTTTGTCTTATCTTGCTAGCCATACTTTCTCTTTCTCGTTGTGGTTTTTTTTTGTTCATCCGTCTTCCACCCTCTCACTCTCTTTCTCACTATCATTTATACCCCACTTGCGTCTGTCGCGTACATATCCACGCAATGAAAAGGACGGAAAATTCACCAACCTGTGCTTTCCCTCGCTCAAGAGACAGAGAAAGTGGATTCGGAGAATTTGAATACGACCGTATCTCGAGAGAGACACACAGGCCGACACGTCTCCATATCTATATGGGAAGTGTTTTAGACCTTCTTCGTATTGGTAGCACTGCTCCGTTTACAGCCCGCAGTTATAGAGTCACCACACCATTAGTGTAACCTCCCACAAGCTCTTGTACGTGTAATTGTCTGGAACGTTAAAATCTCTCTCTCTCCATAACTGAAGAAGGAAAACTGAGAGTGTTGAGAGTTTCATCTCACATAATTATACTAAGTTACACCGTCTCCCTTTCAAAGGGTGTGTGAAGATATTGCTTAAAAGAGTAAATACGGAAACGCAATTGGCCCAATGAATATTGTGTATGAGATGGACTTTTTTTCCCTTGTAGCAAAAAGGGGGAAAAGCCCCCCCAAACAATGTACAGGGAGAAGGAACAGAGAAAGCGGGGTATGCAAGTCATTTAGTAAACCTTTATATCTATATGGCACCTTCCATGTACTTGTAGTGTTTACTACGGCCTATAAATCTGGACTTTACATGACGGTTTTACGAACGACCACATGAAGTATAATATTTTCTTCAATCTCACGCCTCACACCCTCGCGTATTACACGTGGTATACATATAAGATTGCGGGTGCGAGGTTATATACGTATATATATATATATATATATATATATATATATATATATATTCA